>CM040239.1:192611580-192806716 GCA_022545495.1 Chrysanthemum lavandulifolium | reverse complement strand
CACAAAAGAACATTCAAATAAATGTATTAAAATTAATTCAAAATGCATTAATGTAATTAATCATTTCAAAATTTCCATTCATTAATGTAATTAATCATTTCAAAATTTCCACTCCCTTCGCTACCTCAATTAGTTTTGAATATAAAAGCTTTTGAATCCCACAAGCTCGTATGAATTTTCTTGTCAAACAAAATCATATTGTGTTTAAATTTATTTTAAAAATTGAGCTTTAAAGACTCTCCACAAAAATACTCATTGTCTTTTGTTTAAATAACAAGATATTTTTTCCAGTTGTTTTGATTTAGTAATATACTTTTTATTGTTTCACTTCGGTTTTTATATTTACAATTTTGTTCGATCAATGTATTGCGTCATTAATGAGTTTTTTTCCTTTTTTTTTTTTTTTTTTTTTTTTTGCTTTGATATTCATTAATGACGTGGCATGGTGATTTAGCATTGCTACTAGGTCGGTTTTGTTTTTTATGTAGGTTGGGCAGAGTAGTTTGACTTCGGTTTCTTGCGGATTAGGTAGCTTGAATTTGGGTCTCCTTCATGATTCGCCATGGTTAATTGTTTAAATTTGTTGTGAATTTGAACTTTCGAGTCTTTTAGAAAGAGTTAAGATGGGGATATGGAACCCTAATTGGGTGTGGAGGTGTGTTTACAAGGCGATTTGTAGAAAGTAAGAATGGTATGAAATACCACAATAATTGATAATAATAGCAGACCGCAAGCTTTCTGCATGATTTAAATCTTTGACACATAATGTTTTTTTATAACATATTTTTCATGACAATAACTTTATAGAAGACAAGAATTTTAGGTTTTTAAAACTTCAAACTATATTACGCTAAAAGTAGATAGTAAAAAACATAAACATGCCATTTAAATTATTTTTTGATAGATTGTATTAATTTTTATTTAAGGAATATTTTTGTGTGTTTGAGGAGAGTATTTAAAAGTTTATTCTAATACTTCATTTTCAAAACCTACATTCATTTTCAAAACTTACATTCATTTTCTCCCTATCTCCGACCACCACCTATCGCCGACCGCCTTCTCCGGCCATGAGACACCACACGATGCCCAGAATAATCTCTAATCCGACAAGGGTAAAGATATCGCAATACGGTTTCATATCGTAACTTTAAATACTATACACAAATGAAAGCCTTTACAAAATATTCAAAAAGAAAACATAAATAGCTAAACTTCAAAATAAATCTAAGATCTCTATGGTCAAATCTTGCTCTCAACTCTATTCTCAACCCGGATCGCCTATCCCATAAGCTCATCTTGAATGCCTAATACCGCCGCAGAAAAGAAAATGCTACCGAGCTTACAAAGCCCAAGGAATGATATAACAAAAACGAAAACTAAACAAAACATAAATACGAATTGAAACAAAGAAACGAATAACAAAATCGTAGCGGACGAGAATAATGAATCATTAAGGATTTTGCGTAAACACAAATATACGTAACTGGAAGAACAAATAGCAATCAAGAACAACACATAACACATTGATGGCACGTGACTCAAACACATCAAAATAACCGACATTCAATGCATTCAGATAGTAAACTCATATAAGCCAAATGTAATATCTAAAGGCTAACGGAAACACTCTCTAAAAATAATCATAGCATTCATACAACATATATGTCATACAATCAAATCAGAAGTCAAAAGACATACAAGCCAAATGTAAATCTACAGAAAGCGAAGCAATTAATTAATAAGTGAGCATGGCAATGGCACGATTAAAAGCCTTAGATGAAAACATAACAAGTATCATAACATCTAAGTACTAACAACAACAAAACATGGCAACACACATACGATAGAAAACACAGAGACAACTATAACTAAATAAGCAAAAGACATATCATAGCCATTAGCAATTATCGAACAAATATCATAAGCTAAACCAGCCTCGATCAAACCTTAATATAAACAGAGTTTAACATGGCGATCAAACATAAGCAGTATAGATACACTAACGGATAATCAAAGTTCACGTAATTAAATAAGCAAATCATGCATACTAAACTTTCGTGGATACTTACTTTTACTACTAGCACATTCATCCGCGATCAACGTATCCACATAACGATAAACTAACATAACATCGATGACAAAGATGCGAATCATATTTAAACATATTAATCATATCTTAGCATAGCGTACGGTAGTCACATAAACATACAAAAGCATAAACACATATAATAGCATATAATAAGCCTTGCACATAATCATAAACACTTGAACATACCGAAACAAAATCGTAATACTTATCATAGAAATAATGATAAAGATTTAGTTAACTACCACGAGCCCGTAATATATCATATCAAAAACATCATAACTATATAGAAACAATCTTAGAAAATAATTTGGAGTAGCTAGCTCCCGAAGTTGTGAAGACGCTGATCGCACACCACATCATTCACTAGACAAATCATCTCGTATAATGATCGATCTAGGATGCATCCATACGCCCCACAAACATACATTGGTCATATAATATAACTTGAGCTCATAATGATAACATATAAGTGGACGCGGCGTAACTTCACTCTATCGCCTAGAGTCATGTCGAGGTGCATCACCGACACCGGACATGGAACCCCATGACTAGTTATTATTTTGGCTCGGTGTCAAACTAACTTAGGTCAAATTAGCATGTCAAACCGACATAGATTATAATCAACACAAGGTCAATAGCTAATATATCATATAGTTCATATAAGGTTCATATTCAAATATTCGTGGGTCGAAATCCATATCACACTACAAATCGTATATTCATAATTAGAAGTTCATAATTAACATAGCAAGGTTCAACAAATAGAAGTTCGTGCAAACAGAGATTCACATAAATGTAAGGGAATCATAGCAATGGCATAGGGAATCCTATTAATTGAAATAGAAAAGCTAACTAAAGAAAACGCCACGAGAGACCTTATCGAAAAGGTCGAATATCTGACTTTAAAGCAAATGAGAGGAAAGCAAACGAATGAGTGAACACGAAGATACGAAGCCACGCCTTCTTCAATGAATCTACACGGATTACGATTCAGATAATACTTATTAACTCCTTTTATAAGCTTCTTATGCATTTGTAAGTGTGTTACCTATTGATATCATATTTTATCTTTCGCTTAAACTCATATTCGGACCAGACTTTAGCGATTTTTATAAAATACTTACTTAGCTCAAATGAAATCAAGCAAAATCCCAGTGGTTCCCATATGAGTTAAGAGACTCTCCAAAATTGGTGGGTTCTATTTCCATGCTAAATGGCCTATGGAAAATCACAAGTCCGCACTATCCGTAAAGTGATCGTAAAATACACCTTAAAAGTTTATGCTTATTGGACCTGTTTAGACACCTTGAAAAATCCCTTAACTCCCGAAATTCATTTATGTCCTAAATATCACTCCTGTAAAAGGAGAGCTCCAATTCATTATGGTTTGAAATGAAAATCAAACAATCCAACCAAATTTCGTAATCTGCTTTTTCGCCTTTGACACTTGATCTTGTAAAATTCAAAATACGACTTAGACAACTCCAATTTCGACCAAACCACTTGGAAAACTTAACTAAGACATAAAATAAACTTTTCCCACAAAACCCAGATTATTGCACTTATAAAATTGGATTTATAACACACAAATTCGACATATGATGCTGTCCAGCTTTAGGGTTTATTAAAGACCATATAATCACATGTTTAAACCATTAATCACACTTAGGGTTCCATTCCAATTAGGGTTTCGAATTTATTAGGCATGATAACATTTATATATGTGGTTCGGTTCTCTTGTGCTCGATATACCTATGATCCGATTCAAACAATACATATATAATACATGTTCTCTTAATTTTATAAGGTCCGATTCATATTTGTTGTTTTTGTTTTCATACGGTTCGACCAAAACACAAGATTCGATTCAAAACAAACATGTTACAATATATAATAACATTAGGCGATCAAAGTGAGACGAGAAGAATACGTATACCTTAGCTCGTTGGACACAAGGTCTCGACACCAAGGAGTCAGAGCTCTCACCGAATAGAAAATAAAAAGAGAGGCAAAACTAGGGTTCCAAATTATGTTTATGAGTTTGTATATATAGGTGGTGAAAATTTCGGTTCTAGGGCTTTGAGAAGGTGTGGGCTTCGCCTCGATCCAAACGAACAAACAAACACCCATCTGGGCTCTCATTGAGTCCAATCCACCAAACGAACGGCCCAACTAATTACGCGAGACGCTTAATCTTCGTCGCACTATGTCGATCACGCATACATATTCGTTAAGTTTTAATTATAGATAGGTTAAGTTTTAAATTTCGTTAAATGAACATAAACGTATTTTACGTATTTTATAATTTTCGATTTCAAGGGTAAAATAGTCTTATTACGTGTCTTAGATTTTCGGGTTTTACAATGCCACTTGCAGCCGCCACTTCTAAAAGAAACTAACTTACAATGTATGGAGTTATTATACATGTCTCGTGATTCATTTTTTCGACTATGCACGTAATTTAAAACAAATGGTTGATTAAAAGATAGCAAACATGTATCGGTAAAGGAGAAAATAGCTATTTTCATAATGACAATCAGACACAACTAACATTTTTCAGTTTTGAAGCTTAGGTTTCGACGCTCGAAACAAACAATTCATAAGTGTTTTCACGAAGTTTTGGATCAAATGTTGGTGTTTGCTCAAGAAGTTATACAACCAACATCATTTAATCTAAACCCAGACATTCGAAGAAATAATATGAGGGAACGATGTATTTTAAAGGTAATTGTTATATTATAACGAGTATTACCATTCGTTTTGGTTGAGTCATAACAATTTTCTTTTCTTAAACAAGAGCAGTTGATGCTCTTGATGGAACTTTGATACATGCTTATGTTTCATTTACACAACAACATCTATACATAGCAGGAGGTCGAGGTGAGTGTTATCAAAATGTTTCGGCAGTATGTGACTTCAACATGATATTTACATACGTTGTTGTCGGGTGGGAAGGTACGAAACACGATGCTAGAATATTGAATGAGGATTTTATAGATGATTTTCCAATGCCATCTTCTGATAAGTATTATCTATTTTATGCAGCTTATAGACACACCCGTGGATTTATGACACTATATCGTAATATCAGGTATTGACTTGGAGATTTCGCTCGAAATCGTGTAATGAACTGTAGAGAAAAATTCAATCATGTATATGCGAAACTTATAAATGTAATGAACATGCCTTTGGTTATTAGATGAATAAGTTAGTTGGCCCAAGCCCGACTTGTGGGTTGGGTCCATTAGGGTTTCCAGATACATTGCTTTATAAATACCTGACGAATAAACATTATAGCGCACGGGTTTCAATGTAAACATACGGTCTTACATGGTATCAAGCCTAAACCGATTCATCTAATCACTAAACCCTATTTTTTTTTTTTTTTTTTTTCGTTTATCAAGATGGACTTGTGGATTTCGTCTATAGCATCTCCTAGCACCGACAATACGTGCTTCATCATGGGTGATTCTCTTGTATTATTGTTATTTACATCCACTTGTTGGGATATGTTTGTCATGTAAGTAGTCGTGTGTGTGACATTAGACAGAGCTACGTGGATTACGACCTTAGCCATGCGACTGTTTCAATTTTTTTTTAGTTCGTTTATCAAGTTTGTCGACTAAGGTTGTCGACTGTTTGAATTGTTTGTCGACCTAGAGTTGTCAACGTTGTCCTCGTTTGTCGACCGTTGTGTTGTCGACCGTCTGCATATTTTGTTTCTCAATCCCAGCCTAAATCTCGATCCAACTAAACGCTAACACTATTTTTTTTCCGTTACTTTGTTTGTCGACCAAGAGTTGTCGACCGGTGTTCCTGTTTGTCGACCAAGAGTTGTCGACCGGTGTTCTTATTTTTATGTTTTTATTATGTTAATGCTTATTTTCTTTTTCTTTTCTAGTTTACTACTCCAGTCCGAGCTTTTGCGATTTCGCCGCTCGAACTGCGAGGGAGTATTAGATGAATAAGTTAGTTGGCTCAAGCCCGACTTGTGGGTTGGGTCCATTAGGGTTTCCAAGTACATTGCTTTATAAATACCTGACGAATAAACATTATAGCGCACGGGTTTCAATGTAAACATACGGTCTTACATTGGTGTCTTGAAAGCACGTTTTCCGAGAAGAATATGCCCTCATATCCTTTGGTTACACAAAGAGATATTATTATTGCGTGCTTTGCTATTCATAATTTTATTCGAAAGGAGCGCTTAAGCGATGAGTTTTTCTCATTATATGATCACCTTAAAGTACATAATAATAGCAATTTACAACATGATAATGTTGTTGATGAAGATGTTCAACCATACGGAAGTGCAACTGATCAATAATATATGACTAGTTTACGAGATTCAATTGCGGCACAATTTTCTTGAATGTTCACGTTGCTAGACTATGTTAAATTTATGAATCAAATGTTTTCTTTAATGTTCGGATGTGTTTATGTTTTGTAATAATGAAACTATTTTACAATTATAACATATCGACATTTTAAAAACAAAGTCTTATTGGATTTAAATTCGATATTTACGCCTCAAATTTAGATATGCGGTTCAAATCATCTAAGAGTATCATCACTAGATGTTCATCTTTGAAAGACCGAGACTCTGGTGACGCTTTGTATAGAATTTCGCAGAAACGAAACGTAGCAGAGAATAGAAATTTAGAGAATAGAAATCGTGAGAGAATTTTGTTCAATTCTAATGTTTGTAACAATGCAGACTGAATTTAGAAACGAAAATAAAAAATAAAAATAAAAATAAATAACAATTTAAAAACTATTTTTCAATTTTTTTTTTTTTTTTTTAAATTATTTATTTTAAATAACAATTCTAAAAAAATATTTTTTTAAAAAACTGAGTTTTTCTAACAAAATTTATTACTATTCTTATTTTAAATAACAATTCTAAAAAAAATATTTAAAAAAAAATTATTTTTTTTTTAAATTTATTTTTAAAAATTTATTTTTTAAAAATTGATTTTTTTAAAAATATTTATTTAATTATTTATTAAATAACAATTTAAAATAAATTATTTTTAAAAATTGACTTTTTAAAAATTTTGTTTTTTTATTTTTTTTTATACAACAATTCTAAAATGATTTAAAATATATATATATATATATATATATATATATATATATATATATATATATATATATATATATATATATATATATATATATATATATATATATTTTCAAATAACAATTTTAAAAATAAATTATTTTTAAATAAAATTTTGTTGATTTCTTGGTACAAAGAATTGGTTTCATTCAAAAGGATAATTCGGAGAATTCAAGTTATGCTTAAATGGAATTTCAAAGAAAATGAATTCTCCTCCTTTTCTTTTTCTCTACACAACCAAACAAGAGAAATCATTTCATTTTCATTTCCTTTGGTTCATTTCTCCCAACCAAACATGCCCTTAATGCTCTTACTTTTATGATTTTGTTTGTTTTATCAAATAAAAGTTAAAATATATAATGCGATGGAACTCAATTGTGTTGTTGAATTTACGATTTTTTGGTTTTGTTTTCATATATGATGTTCCCTAACAACTGAGCTGAAGTTGAATTCTTAGTACGTATACTCTGGATTAATATATTGGTATATTCGATTCAATATGATCGAGAAGACATTGTCATGCATAGTTTATATCCCTAACTGCGTAGTTTTTTAAACAATATATAAATCATATCCTATTCTTATAATTGCTAGCTACATGGACCAATTAAAAAGACACCTTTAACGAACAAATCAAAGAATAATTGAGGTAAAAGATACCAAATTACAAATATTAAGTTCGTGTATTCCCACTATTCCTTAGCAACTAAAGAAACAAATAGAAAAGAAGCAAAATACATAAAAGTAAATTTCTCATTCAGGTTTCGGGTTCTTGACATTCTCAGCTTCGAAGGATATTTGTTCAGCTTCTAGACGTTCTCGAGCTTCACGTAGCATCTTTTCGCCTTCTTCATGAGTTTCTTGAATTTTACGAAGGAGCTCTAAGGCTTCTGTTTTGGCCGCATCAAGGTTTTTTTCGTTCTTGTTTTTCTTTCGCGAACCAAAGATTTTATCGAACGCTTTCGCCAAAGCAGCAAACGGGTTAGGGTTTTTCTTCTTATCCCTACTCGGCTGTGGTGACTTGACATCTGTTTCTTTTTTAATTGAATCATCTAACTTTGGCTCTCCGTCATGATTTTCCATTGTAGATTCGATGTGTCTTTGCAATAAAAAAAAGTGTCGTTTTTATTGAAATCGGTATTTAGGGTATCTTGATGGACTGATTAACATGTGATCATCCTTATATACATTTTTTTGGTAGTCAAAGTTTAGCCAATAAGAGCAATTGGTTTATGTCTCGTATTCTTCAAGATCACATCCAAAAAGTTTATATTTACGGTGTATGTCTTAGCACATGATAAATACTACTATATTAAAACGTTTAAACATGGATACTCTCACTTTACACTATTATCTTCATGATAAAATATTAATATTGCTTAAAATATATTAGATTTTCCTATTAGGGTGCTTATTATTTAAGCGAACGATAAAAAATCGATCTCGACACTGTTGTCATCATACAGAATAACTATTTTTTTTTCATCAGAACACAAACCTTTGAATTTTGTCATCAGATGTAGCCAGCCAGTGAATTTGTGTTATCAGATGTACCACCAGCTTAGCGTTACATCGTTAGTCCTTATTTACTAACGGTCGTTAGTAAACAACTTAAAATTTCGCCTTCACGCTTTATTCGCTTTCATCCGTTATTATACGCCGTCCGCTTTTATACTTTTTCGTCCGCTTTATACATTTTGGTCCAATGCTTTCATCCGCTTTTTACATTTTCGCTTGTTTTCACGCCGACGCTTTCACGCTTTAGCTCGGTTATACGCCGTCCGCTTTACACGCTTTCCTCGCTTTCTTTACGCTTTCATCCGCTTTATGCGTTTTGTCCCTTTTTACGCTTTCATTCAGATTTATACGTTTTCATCCGCTTTCTTCGTTAATCGCTTTTATACATTTCGCCTGCTTTTTAAAGTTTTTGTCTGCTTTTCTAACATTTTCATCTTTTTATACGCCGCTGGTTTTCTTACTTTTCGCTCATTTTCTTACTTTTCTGGACTAAAATGTATAAAACTTAAGAATACGGACAAAACGTATAAAATGGATGAAGGTGTAAGAAAACAGATCAAAACTTAAAAAGACGAAACGTATAAAATGTATAAAAAATGATTTAAAACATATAAAAACAGTATTTAAAACGTTAAAATCGACGAAGACATTTAAAACCGATTAAAACGATAAAACGGACGAAAAAATATAAAACGGATGAAAACGATTGAAACGATAAAACAGATGAAAACGGATGAAACTTATAAAACGGACTAAACGATAAAAGCGAATGAAACGTATAAAAGCGGACTAAAACGTAAGAAACTGACGAGAATGTAAGAAACGTAAAACGGGAAAAGCAACGGATTTAAAAGTATAAAAACGACAAAAACGTATAATAACGGATGAAAACGAATAAAACGTAAGAGAATCTAAATTTTAAGTTATTTACTAACGAATCATAATATAAAAGGACTAACGATGTAACGCTAAGCTCGACCGAAGACATACACAACACAAATTCACCTAACTCCTACATACAACGACAAAATTAAAAGGTTTGTATATAAACGAAAAAATATTGATTACACACAACGACAACAACAAATTCAAGATTTTTCATTATTTTCCTATTATTTATTTGGTACCTTTCACACTCATCATAATAATTCTCAAGTACTATAAAATTGCAAGTTGCTACATTTCCACATGAGATGATTAAAGCAATCTCATATCGCATGTTGTTTGCCGTCTTTAAATCTTATTGTATATGTTGGATTTTGCATCGCCATGTGCTAGAATAAACATCAATATCAAACTCTATTTTATATGTTTTAATCGTACATGAGAAGAGTTATATTTGATTAATTTATATGGGACACACATACTAGTTATATACAACTAAGTAGAACATTAAGAAAACAATAGAGTTAACATAAAAGGTATACATATTCAAATTTATGAGACACACACGCCACGCCATTAACGCCGACTAAGAATTAAACGTTGATATGGAGATCATATGATGATACTAAACGCCACCACCAGACTACATCCTGCTACATAATAAAAATAATAATGTAGCTTGCAAGATTCGAACATGGGTGTAGAGGTTCAAAGCCAAACGACTTAGCCATTGAAGCAATCCATATTTTGATGTTTAATCTTTACTTCCAAAGTAATATTAGTTCTTTCAAATGTTAGTCAACCATCATCAAACCTCCCCTTTCCATTCGCCATTTCCTAAATCAAACCGAAAATCCTACCACCGGCAATTCCATATTAACACTTTGTAACCGAACCTTTCACACGCATTTCCTAAAAATCTATATCGATCATAGCTCATGATATTCAAATCAACCAACAAACCTTAATCTTCAAATCAATCTCAGGAAAATCACCCCTCACATTTGATTCACAATGACAATTCTTCAAACTATCGAAGGTATGCGATTCTTTATCTTTTTGGCTTATTTGTGGTCAATCTATTATTGAAAGCCAGGAATTAACAAGCGCACCCTACTGGATCGATGATTTTTATTTTTCTGATGTTTTTTTATTCTATGATCGTTTTTATGATTATTCAAAATAGGTTGCTATACTTATTTTTGAATGGTAGGCGTTTTTTCAATTTACTAATTAAAATAAATGTACATCATGAAGCACAATTGGATTATTTAAGGGTGCTTGAGATTCAGTCTTTTGTACAACTTATGTTTTTATGATATAAAGTTCTGATTTTTATTGCATTTTTATAAAAACATGCAGATAATGGAAGTCGTGTGGTAGATTGTTTATTTAGTTTGAAGGTACCCGTCTTAGTGTATTGCGGTAATAGTTTTTATTGGCATATCAATAAATATTCCACCTTCACCATTGAAACCAATCAAAACAGTTAATTCACCTTTTGCTATTTATTGTGGATCTAGTGTAAAGTATGTCCTGGCTAATGAGTTTGTGTATGCTGCTTCCGAACAAGATATTTCTCAAAGAGTCTCGACAAGGTCATACCCCATCGCACTGGTAGGCATACTACCGATGATGGAGACCGAGGAGTAAGTTCATCTATCTCACCTACATGTTTAAAACTATCGATAGAGGTTCAATTTTGACCCATTTACTTGTGAATGGGTCGATCCCATATACATAAAGTTAGCGCTAAAGGTGACGGTCAAATGTGTAGAACGGTTTAGCAATGGCTAAAGTGTATTTATCGCCTTTAAAATAATATTGTAATCCTATCCTATTTGACTCACCGATTTTAATTTATAAATATAACCAAAATGTTTCAAACCTTCACTAGAACCCAATCGTCTGCCTTGATCGGCATCAAAATCAATTGCTTTAACCCGTATATGATACACGCACCCACCAACTTTAGTACAAATTGCTCATGGCGAGAATGTAAT
This sequence comes from Chrysanthemum lavandulifolium, assembly GCA_022545495.1. Classification (NCBI taxonomy): domain Eukaryota; kingdom Viridiplantae; phylum Streptophyta; class Magnoliopsida; order Asterales; family Asteraceae; genus Chrysanthemum; species Chrysanthemum lavandulifolium. The sequence continues at coordinate 192,795,099 of CM040239.1, read as the reverse complement.
GAGAATGATGAGATTGATATACTACAATAAGAAACGGAAGAGCTACCGACTGAAATGAAGATTCGATTTAAGATCCGTATTCTTGGGAAGCAACCGTGAATATTGCGCATTATACAAGTTCAAGATCATCTGCTCCGGTCTCATTGTCGTTGAAGAATGCAACTATGGGACAGTTTTACATGTGAATGTTATGTTTATGGAATGTATAATGTATTACATTGATTTTGTGTAACAAAATCACGATAAGTCAATTTAGGTTGTATTTTATCTTAAATGGGTCAAATTGGTAAACAAATTAAACTTATGGGTTGATACACAAAGTTCAATTGTAATGCAAATAACCTCATATATTGTGCTGTCATTTCAGGTCAAAATCCAGTGTTTAACACCAAGATCAAAACTCAGGTACATATTTGCTATGACTTTATAGCTTGTGTGAAATAATTATGTTATATTTGATAATCGAAAGTAGTCAATACATATGAAAGGGTCAAGGATCAAAATACTGGATCCAATCCGTAAGAAGCAAGCAGTGGGATCTAAGATTATGATGATGTCAGAGTCGATCACCGGGTCAAGCCTCACCTAACCTCGCATAAATCAGATCAAGTCAAGACATGCATCCTACTTCACTTCTTGGAAGGATTAAAATCATGGTATTTCAATTATCTCACTTCCAAACTTTGATCTTTTTGGGCAAACAACTTAGTTTCAACTTCAAATTTGATATGCCAACAAAAAAACATATTAGATAATTACAAAAAGCTTTACAATAAATAAAAAAGTTTTAAGTAGTAAGTTGCTTGATTTGTACGATGATTCATATCAATTTGAACATAAGTTGTTATATGTTTTAAGGCCGATTTATGAAAGTGATTATGTGATATAGAGTAATGAGAATTGGCTGTTTAAATAATTTGGCTAATTTTAGTTGTAACATTTACATGTAAATTTGCCCACTAAAAACAAGAATCGCTACATATATTGATTTTCTTTCATTCTATTGTTTATGTCAAAGGTGAAAAACTTACGAACCATCTGGTTCAAATAAAACAATGATTCGGTGAATATTCATTGTAGAAAGAAAGATTCTTTCAAAAGTCACATAAATGGAATCAAGCATAATTTCAATGCAAAATCCAAAAATAGCTCTCCTAAATGCATTTGCCTTTTGAGGAAGCTCTTCCGCTTCAAAGTCAAACAACTCGTCATTCAAATCAAGAATAACTCACGATGAACAAGAACACGAGTACTGACAAATTTATGAAATTCGCTGATTCCTCAACATTGCTAATGAATGTTATCAAGGACCTTCCGAGGCACCAAGACACCATTCAAGAGCTTTGTGATGAAGCCAAACCGTGGAAAGGATAACACGTGGTTAATGCTTGATTTAGAGATTTTAAAGAAAAATCTTGGATCACCGAAAAGTCTTGCAGATTCTCGATAGAACTTTCTACCGCATGTCGAGTATGATGGGATGAAGAAAGAAGTTGATCATATAAAGATGTTGTTAAAGGAATCAATTGTCAAACAAAAGGCCACACTGGAGTCAAACTCAACTTATAAATCCTTTCACAGGATTCCAGAGTCCAACTTATATTTTAAAGATTTGAGCTAACCGGTGAGGCCTGATTAACGTTGGTATATGACCTCTATAACTTTATTACTTGAAAGAACACTGTTTGACCATGTGCTTTGACTATCATGTAGTACAAGGGTGTTTGGGTGTGTGCAGATGGAGCTAGAATGCTACAAAGACATTTTAATGGAACGTCTGTGAAGATTGGCGTAGGTGAAAATAGAAGCTACCGCCGCTACTTCTCTTCACAAACATGCTTTAATTTATTCTCAATATCGCTTTTCAAAACAAATACCAAAAAGAGTTGCTTCGATTAAATTGAGTCGCAATTTTGATGATGGAAGGAGGTACTGGGATTGGTAGTTCAAGGAGCTTCATCTAATGGCGTAAACCTTACTATTTTATGATCCATGTTATAGTATTTCTTGTGCGAACCAAATGTTGTTCAAATATGGGACCACTTTGTGAGACTTGCAGACCACTAAATTTTTAGTCATAACTCGTTGTTCGTTGTGACTCCTTCGTGTTCATATAAACTAAGTTAGTGGAGTCACGAGTCACAATGGGCTTAAAAAGATCAAAGTTTTTAGTGGATCCAAGAGTTGTGTTAGGAAATGTAATTTCATTATATGTATATAAGCTAGGTGGTGCACTACTTTAAGATACACAAGTGTTGGTTATATGTATAAGCTAGGTGGTCCACTACTTTAAGATACAAAATGTCTATATTTAGTTTCGCTGAAAGCAAAAGTTAGCCAATTTCAAAGTTATGTTTTCCTATACAAGATGTTTGTTTGTATTGTATGATTGGTGTTAAAACCTTTGTCTATTAGATGTTTAAGTGATAAACTAACTGACATAAACCGTCTCTGATATTGGTGATTACACTACACAAAGTAAGAGCATCATGTAAGAGCTATCATGAAAGACTACCGCTTTTGTTAATATGACAACTCTAAAAGCTTTACATGATATTTAGTAGTATATGTTTTACATTCTTTATAAAGTTTTCATTGGTTGTCAAGTTTGAAAAAAGTTAACACCATTGTTTTTTGCATATTGAACTTTGTCTTCTAGGTGAGAAGGGGAGGAGGATAAGGGAGCTACACCAACCAAACCAACAAAACCAACAATGTTGTGTTCATAAAATTATCCCGTCCATCGTACACGCCTTTGAACTACACTAACCAAACCAACAACGTTGTGTTCAAAGAAGAATTATTTAACTCTAAGTTGTGTTAAGTTTTTGTCACCTCTTTATTACTTGAAATCATGACTTTTCTTGAATTGTCGCTTCTAATTTGTGTTAATGTTGTATACAAGGAAGAATTGAACTGGCTTGGTCAGAGTAGTCTCTAGCTGCAGTCTCGAGCTTACATTGCTGAGGCTAAATGTTACTTATTAGACTCCACCATTTCAGGTACTCTAAGTCTACTAACATATATTTATGTTATATTTCAATGTATCTGTTAAATACAGTAATAAAGTAATCGAACTGGGCATAACCATATTCAATCAAACTATGCAACTGTTGTATATAGCCTTTGATTTATCCTCGCTTGGAAGTTCAGCTTTATGTTCTTGAGGTATTTGGAGGTTGTTTTTAGCATTTTTACTTGTAATATTTGCATATTTGTTTTTCGCTTCTAAAGATCCCGATGTTGTTCTTGATTCTTTAAGACTAGCGGTGAAGGACTTGAAGCCTTGAGGTTAGTTGCTTTCTGCTATAGCCAGACAACTATTATTAAGTTTTGGTCATAAGTAGGTTCATGAGTTCTCTATAGTATGGGTAACTCGTCTGTGTCTATAACATTTCCACTCCCGCCAAATATATGCAACGCTCGATCGCACAAATAGTTAATATAAATATTTTTTACTGCTAATCATATGCTTAAAAGGCCAATTAACAAGGAAAACATAAACGGAAAATCATGGACATTTCATATTTTAGCTTACCTAATAATCTTCGAACAACAAGATTTTTGAAACTAAAGTAAAGCTTTTCTTGCCGAGTCTAAGTTGAATGTTATTTCATATTTATTTTTAAATGAGAGAGCATGAGCTTTTGTAGGAGATGAATGTACATATTCTTAATACTAGGTTCCTTAGGAACAATGAACATTCCATATGAGATTCACTAGCATGTTATGGGCCAAAATTTGGCTTAGTGCATCTCTGCTCTAGCTTATAAAGTTATGCTAATTATATTGAGTAGAATCATCATGGACTAAATCACCCTCTTAGTTTAGTTTGGATTGATATCCATTTGGAAGCATTTGTGAATTTGATATACACTACGGCTATCTATGTACCCGCTTTTCACTATAGTGTTCATCTTCATTTCAGGGCATGTTATATTGATTTTTTAATACATCTAAATTTACAAACCATGGTTTCTTCAATGTGTAACTCTTTGTTCTTTTAATCCAAACTAATTAAAGCCACATGCTTAGAACTACTGGATTGATAAATATAGGCACAACGAAAACTAAATAAAGCCCAAATTTAGGAAACTTTAGAATAGAAGCCGTGCTTTAGAAGTGTAAATATGCAAGGCTCTTCTTCTATGATTATGGCATTGTCTAGGCAAATAAATCGAGAGAGAAGAAATTTATTATATGAAAAGAAGGTGAAAAGCAAAGCTTGACACTTGCATATGTAAAGCTTTTCACATAAATTACACCTCAAGCTATTACCAGATTGATACAAATTAGGAGATCCAATAACACTCTGTTATTTAAAAGTTTAAATCAATCAAACTATTACCAGAATACCAGATTGATAGTTTAGATCTGTTATTTAAAAGTTTAAATCAATCAAACTATTACCAGAATACCAGATTGATAGTTTAGATGAATCAAAAGAATATAATGGCACCCATAATGCAATGGACTTTGTAGGAATTTGTTGTGAGGGTCAAGTATGCATGCATGTTTAAAAAGTCCCAACCATCAGATTATTTATATATCTATCCGATATCATTAATTGTTGTCACAGATGCGATATTTAGAGTTGTCAATGCAATCCTCATTACTTTATCCGGGAACATTTGCCATGGTGGGCACAGGATGCCAAGAATACATTATCGCTATCATTATCAAGTAAAATCTATGCACAACTTTATGCGGTTATTTCAAGATTCGAGATGAAAAGTTTGAATGTTCTTTGTTGTAACAAAGATGGCGAAACACAAACTACACAACAAACATTGTGTACAAATAAGTTATATTTCAGATTTGAATAAGCATCATGTAATTGATTTGTTCCCATACTTATCATTTTTCTTTTACATATAATACATGAACAATGCCTTTTGTTTCCAACTTATTTAACATATTTGTCATTATTCATTATTTACTTACGCCAACTTAGATATTGTCAAACAATAAAATAAAGATAACCCGCCCATTGGGCGGGTTATGAAGCTAGTACTAGTTATATACAACTAAGTAGAACATTAAGAAAACAATAGAGTTAACATAAAAAGGTCAATACATATTCAAATTTATTACGTCCCAAAGTATATGATTGATTCAGTGAACTCTGAATCATATAAGATTAGGATTTTGGGCATAAATTCTCCGTGGTCGGTCACAAACTTGCACGAAGCGTAATTCAAAATCTTGTAATAGTCACTTCGGTAGGATTTCCATGAGTGACAATTGCACTATCAAATGCCCATTGATTTTAACATGTTAGAATCATTATAGAAATTCGACCTAATAGCCTCCCTTTAAGCTAAACACACTATGATCGAGATTCGAGAAGTACTACATAACTTGCAGATTACGACCAAAGGGTTTACAGGACCACAATTTACACTTATAATCCACATGAATCACTCCCCCAAGTATATGGTGTTTGTTTGTAAAACCGAGATCATGTATATAAGAGAAATATTTAAACATCAAAACCAATAACCTCGGTTTGAGCATTAACGATAAGTCGGGTCATTTTTTCTTGAACATAAATAAACTTGTAATCGCTTTCTTAGAAAATTAATGCTAAATGTTGATGTCAAAGAAACAAGGCATACTAACATTATTGTAGGAGATTGACTTTAAACAACCTTAGAAAAGACATTAAGAAGTTGTCCATCAACCAATTGAAGCTTGATGTTGATGCTAACATATCTATATTTTCATGTTAAAAAAAAGTATGTGATTTGCTTGACCTAAAACCAAATCAAAGGTGAGATGAGATTGTTTGTTGGCCCTGTTGGAATTATATAACATGACAATGATATATAAAATACATAAAACATCAAAGAAACATGCGGAAGCGTATAGGAATGAATAATGAATAATTAACTAACGTAAACATAAAGTATGCGTACCTTTCTTGATTCTAGCCGAACAAGAATCAAATCCACAAACTAGAAAATGAGATGAACCCTAATTAGGGTTTATAGGATTATGTGAATTGCCCCTTACCGATTTTGTAATTCAATCCAAGAATACTAACAATAATGTGTTAGTATCACTTTCTTGTACACACGCACTATACCGAATTAAAGGAATGCTAGTTTTAATTAAACAAAATAACTTTGATTTGAAAGCATGGATCGACACCCACAAGGTGTTTGTTTAATCGAATTAAGCAAACACACACAAACAAGTTTTAGGTTTTAGCTTAATGAGTACAAGAGATAAATTACAAACACCCTTGGTTTTGATTTATACCCAAAGTAACTCGTGAACAAGTTGGCCATGGATCGGGTTATGGAAACCCTTAAACAATCGGCCTAGGACTCCCAAAGGATTCTAGAACCTTCTCGATCACTAATTTCATATCTAGTCCTTTCCAATTATATTTAACGACCGTTAGTCCATTACACTTAATTACTTAACGTCCGTTATAATTATTTCGTTTAATTAATAAATAAATATAACTATTACATTTATTTACTAACTTTAATTCTCATACGCAAAGTGTGCAATCCCGTGGTCTCGAGTTCGATCCTAACTCACGACTATTAATTTATTGTCCATTAAACCAACAGCTCCCACTTGGACATATTGATGAGTGTGTAAATACTCATCATTTTTGTTAACTGAATCGCAAAACGCTTAAAATGCTCGTAATGATCAAAATCGAAAATATCTCAAAATTGCATTTTATATGTTTCGGATGCAAAATGTTTAAAATCGGATGAAAATGAGCTAAGTTTGCATAATTGCGCTTACCCCCAAGTTTCAAAATTGTCGAAATAGTCCCCGAGCACTTAATTTCAAAATAAAAATCACCAAAGGTCCTTTTAAAATCATAACTTGTCAAAATTAGTCCTTTGGTGAAAATGTCAAAAGTTTTGAGAAATTACAAGATTGGTCCTTCAAGTTTGAAAATTGGCAAAAGTGGCCCTTGAAAATTGGAAAATGTCAAGTTTGGTCCTTGTACTATGGAAGCTTGTCACTTATAGTCCCTTGGAGCAACTTTGATAATATGGCAAGATTGGTCCCTTTAATTTTCGTAAATTACAAAAGTAGTCCTTGTTTATTAAAAGAGCTAATACCTTTTGGACTTGTCAATACCCTTTGGACCATGTCATAACCTTTGACCCCCGCCTACCCAAGTGACCCCCTCATTAGCCAATTTGACCACCCTTTATGTTAAACCACCAACAACTCTCACCACCAAACTAGACCTTGGCGCCTTTTTCACTTTCTTCCCAACCGCTTCTCTCGCAAATCCTCGCAACACACAATCCTCCTCACCTTTCCACCCACCTTATCACCCAAACACAACACTCCAAGAATACATTAAATGTCTCCCCTCATCTCACTCAACCTCACCCACCGGATAAAACCATTTCCGCCAAAATGATCCTATGGCCAAAATTCACCAAAGCATCCAATGGTCCTAGAGAAGGGATTAGCTCGTAAGATGTAGAGAAGCATTTGGAGCTATAAAAGGAAGGAGGAGAAGCTAGATAGAGAGTAGTTAGTTTTACTTTTCTTTGTATGTCGCTTTTTTAAGTTAACTTAATTAGTGATCTAAAATGTAATTTTAAGCTTTAAATGTGTTAAACTCAAGTCATTGTATCATTGTAATTCACTTTAAGTAACAATCTCAAGTTTTATATAAGTTCTAAGTTTTATGTTTATCGTTGAGAAGTTCGGGCCAAATTTTTATTTCCGTGCTTCTAGCAACTTATTTTTAAGTTACAACAAGTTTATTTAAGCTATTTAAAGCTTTTTGTAAGCTTATACATCAATTTTAATCAACTTTGTTCCATGGTCAATGAAAGTCAACTGAGAAGGAAAATTGGTCAAGCAGGTCTTGAAATGGATGATGGTTATTGCAGAGCTTGATAGGGGTTGAAATAGAATAGGTTAGTATAGGATTGGGTCTGGTTTTAGCCTGCTACATAAGCTGGACCTATGTGAGTATCTGTCTCATTCACAATTTCAATCCATTTTGCATATTGTACTTGTATGTGTATCTGTGGTCACCATTAATGTAAATTAGTTTATCTAGTTGTACTTAGGTTATTTAAACTTAGTTTGATCATTTGTACAAGATGGATCAAGAGTTAACAAAGTTTCATTTGCATATTAGCGATTTTAAGCAAAGGTTTGGTTTGTCGATTTTTGGATTTGCGTTGTTTAAATGTGGTTAAACTCGTTTGCTAAGTTCCCTTTAGGCACATTAGACTCATTTGAGTTAGTTATTTGTACATCAAGTCAGTGAAAGTCAAAATTGCACCTTAATTGTCTTAACTGTTTCACTGTTAAGATTTTTAGAATTCAAAAGTTTGTTTTGTGTTTCAAATTCATAGGTATAGCTTGCACTCAGTTTATTTCATCTTATTACATCATTCTCAGTCCTTGAATTGGTTGCAAATCTCAAATTAGTCAACTTTCCATTTCTTTATTCAAAAGTCAATTTGCAAAACTCGCCAGCCTAACCGAGATGAATTTTCATGGACTCGCCACAAATCATGTCAAACTCGATTCTATAACTTCATCGGTCCACTTTCTTATTATCATTTTTGTGTATTTTGTGAATTTTCCATAGGCTCCAAATGAGCTTGTCAATGGGTTTAATATGCTCAGGTAATGACTCGCTTAACACCGAGTCTCCAGACAGTGTCTTGCAGGCCGCCACAAGCTTAGTTTAGCTCATCTAGGTCTCGAGCCTTGGTTCATAGATAGCCACCCGTGTCTAGCTTAGGATCCATTCTGCTTTTTCCCTTTCAAATTATTGTGTAGCTTATGCTTAAGCTTAAGTAGCCTATCAAAAACTGCTTTTAACTTATACTCAAATAAGCCAAACTGTTAATCTTGCAATTCAGAGGCTATGGCTTGTTGTTTTAGTTGCATTTGGGTTATTGTAGCATATTAGAACTTCAGAATCAGTTGGTGGCTTTTGTGGTCTTTGGCTTATTCAAAGTGCTTATTTATAAGCATTTGGTAGCGCAGCTTGCATAATCCCCCACATAACCACCTGTTTTTCCATTTTCCTAGATTCCTAATAATATTTTAGACTTTTCCTGAAATTTTCATATTTTTCCAAGCCTGTTTGCTATTTTTCCGCATTTAAATCAATTTTAGCACTTTTAAATAGCTTTTAATCCAATTAATTCGTAAAAGTCTCAAAAAATAATTTTTCATTTTTCTTAAGTTAAGATAAATATAAAAAGTCAAAAGAATATTTTTCTAAATTTTCTTAGTTAAATTTGTATTTTTAAGCAATTTAATTAGTTTTAATAGTTTTAATTCCAAAAAATACAAAATATTCGTAAAATACAAAATAGTTTTGAAAATTCTCTTTGTTATTTTAGATTTTTCCAAGTCAAAATTTTATTTTTCTAGCTTTATTTCATATTTTCTTGTAATTTAGGCTATTATTAAATAGTTAAAATAGTTTTAATTAATAATAATTAGATAATTAGTTATAAAATAATTTTCTTTTTCTAAAAATTTTTCTTTATCATTAGGATTGTAAGAATGTTATTTTCATATTTTAGGATTAATATTGTTTAAGTTTCACTTTTTCTTTGTGACGCTACGTAGTTTTAATTAAGTTTTATAAAACATAAAATCAAAACATCATTTTGCAAATAGTGATAGCGCTTATTTAATATTTTTATCTTTTAATTTTCTTTAATTTGCATTTAAGCCATTGTAATTTATAGGCTATTTCGTAGTTATAATAATCACAACCTTTTCTGCTCAAATTTCTCGATCATCGTATCGTTTGGCGATTCATCAGATAAATTTGACATAACGACCTGTGGAAACCCTATACTCCCCGATCTTCATTGCATTCGCTTCTCGAACCGCTTAAGTTTTTACGGTCGCCATTCACAAGTGGCCTGGGCCAGGTGTGAAAACTGACCGTTAGTGAGTCGGATCAAATTTTTACGCCACGGGGATCGCATGATCAAAATTTGTATTTTTAAGCAATTTAATTAGTTTTAATAGTTTTAATTCCTAGAAAATAGAAAATAATCTAAAAATACAAAATAGTTTTGAAAATTCTCTTTGATATTTTAGATTTTTCTAAGTCATAATTTTATTTTTCTAGATTTGTTTCATATTTTCTTGTATTTTAGGTTAATATTTAATAAGTAAAAATAGTTTTTAATTAATAATAATTAGATAAATAGTTATAAAAATAATTTTCTTTTTCTATAAATTTTCTTTTATCATTAGGATTGTAAAAAATATCATTTTCATATTTTTAGGACTAATACCGCCTGGCCACATTTTCTGTTGTACGTTACGTAGTTTTTAATTCGCTTTATAAAACATAAAATCAAAACATCATTTTACAAATAGTGATAGCGTTTATTTAATATTTTTATCTTTTAATTTTCTTTAATTTGCATTTAAGCCTAATTTATAGGCTTTTTCGTAGTTATAATCAATTCAAATCCTTTTTCCTCGCTCAAATCTCTCGATCACTATATGTTCGGTGATTCTTCAGACAAATTACCGGGACATAACGACCGGGAAACACTATACTCTCCGGATCTTCATTGCATTGGTGTTTAAGTCGCTTGAAGTTTCACGGTCGGCCATTCACAAGTCGGCCTTGTGCACAGTAAACTTGACGGTTTTGCACCGATCACATATCTTAATAGAGTGACCACATCGGTTAGCGTCTAGCAACACTTCGATGCCTCTAGTATAACTCGAGTAAGGCTCCGGAAAACCTTTTAATGATTTCTCATTATTATTATCCTTTTAATTCTAATACCATGTTAAATAAAGATATGGAATTAAGTCATTCTTTATCCAACCATTCTGTTTCTCGTTATTAGTGATCGAGCAAGATTACCAAATCTTCCGAACATATTCGGGGATATCTTTGGCGCCACGCAAACATCTTGTCAACCCTACGAGGGCCCAATAGTATTAAACTCCAAAATAAATTAAGGAACAAATTCTATCTCGACTACAGAATAACCCATGAACTTTGCAACACTTCGTGAAACAACCCTTATGACTACCGCCACGATAGCGTTAAGTTGTTCCACGTATGCACTACATTCATGACACTTATCTAGTATCTCAAGTCCGAGGATAACTATTCATGATTTACTTAATAACAATATCCATAAAGTAAATTCATGTAGTTGGGATAAGTCCTATATTCAATTCATTGAATATCATCTGAAATTGGTATGCATTCTCATCAATATACTTTCAAGTATATTCTACCACATCTCTCAGATTTGTCTTAGTTTAATGATACTCCCATATCATTAATTGACAACGGACAATTTAGAATAAATAAATTTATTCATGGATTAAACATGCAAATATAGGATACAATATATTATAAAATCAAACATACCAAGTATTTGATTTATTATAATAATTGTTTAACATCGCATATCCAAACACTAAATAGATCAATGCATGAAAAATCCAGTTGATGATTATGCCTCAAGTAATGACAATCATACTTGTTGACAAGGCATAAATCAACTAACTTGATCTATCGTAATTTTGAGAATACTTATTTCAAGAATTCAATTTAGTGAAGTTCTTGTATGTGTGCATTCACCAATCCACATAATAATTTATAAAGTGTGTGACATCCTCCAACACCAATTTATGACAATTTAAACTTTCAAACATTTTAAAGTTTAAAGTATTCTTATTCTTTTAATGTATAATGCAACTGCACTTTTAGTAGCACAAATAGTTCACATGGCCATTAACAAAAATGAAATCCTACCATGACTAGTATTGAGTGTCATCTCAATTAAACCATCATCATTGTATACAAACAACAATATGCTCATTAAAACTCCGTAAATTTTAATATCTTATTGTGTAATGTTTGATGTCTTCCAAACTTTCAAGTTTGTAGCTGATGACAATTTGCACAACAATTGATATATTGTTCATCCAAAGAATCTAGGAGCAATTCCAGGCTGAGGATGTAATTCTATTAGAATATTCATTACACAAGTTATCTAATAACTTTTAGTTAGATATCAATGTTTTCAAATCATCTATCATTCAAGAATGATACAACAATTTGAATACATTACATGATGTACATGATGAATCTACAGGTCAAACTTAGATTTCATTTATGTCCTATCTTGTCGAAAAATATTTATCCATTTCCCAAATGATATATCATGTTTTATTAGAATCATTTATTTTACTGCACATGTTTATTAATAATAAACATATATTCCAAAGTTGTATGTTTTAATTCTTAAATCTTACAAGTGAAGTTTTATTCCAAACTAAGACTTAACATTAAACTTACAAGGAATGTTACTTCCTATATGTTATACAACATATAAGATTTAAAACATTAACATAATACTCCCACTAGCTTTCAGGAATACTTAAAATTTATCTTATTTCAATTATAAATCAAAACTAGAATTTAATAATTAAACATAAGAATAATTTCATAGATACATGCATTTATCCATTCATGAATTATTGCACTTCGTACACTTCCAAAGATTATATGAATTCAAAAAACCTTTCGATTACTTATCGTCCTCGCTCAAGTAATTTCTCAAGAAAGAGTTTTGATATTCCATTGTCATATTTCACATTAATGAAAACAAGTATGAACATTATCATCTTTATATATTTAATGTGTCTAGAAAAGAATATTCAATCATAATTAATTGCTTGAGTATGATTAATAATCTTGTCATAAAACATGCATTAAATATGTGTAAAATATTGTCCATATGATTTCTACATAGAAATTCAAACCACTAAGGTTTTTCATCTCTTTGAAGAAACTCATTTTCATTCTCTAGTCTAACTATTAAGATAAACCAAATTTCCAAAATTGATTATCTTTATGGACATCATCTTTAACATTCATAGTATGAGTAATTTACCCAATTCAATATTTGGTAATCCATCATAATGATTATCGTGTTTACTATAATCCTCAGAACTCATGTTCTTCTCAAAGATATAAATCAAATATCCGATATATCCTTGCAGATCTATGAATGAAAATCCATCATCTTGAGTTCTATCATTTACATGTCTAACCTCATCATGATATTTACTAGTGTGTTTTAGAAGATTATGTATCTTGTAATTTTATCTTTCAAGATAAAAAAAACTCCCACTTGCCTTTTGTAATATATAGAATATCTATATATACTTAGCAATTAGAGCAAAACTACATTGTTCTCTTTTTGGGACATTACAAATATACATTGATAATTCCTTACTTTACTTTGTTAATAACCTATTCATAAGTAGTTTAACAAATCAGAATCTTCAATTTTAAAACTTAATGTGATTCATCACATTCTATAATAAAATGGTGTTTTATTAATCTTCTAGGTTGGAGTCATATTGAGTATATTCAATCCATACTCAATTTTCTAACCTTGTTACTATTTAAGAAAGAAGTTATTGTTATCTTGAATCAAACAAATCAAATAGAGTTTGATTCTCCCAATCGAACATACCATCCACTCAGTGGTATTCATTAGAATTAATATTGTAAGACAATCTAACAATATATAAGATAAACATATTCCTTTGGCTTATCTATTTACCAACTAAGTCAACTTAATGGTATAATAGACTTTTCAAGCCAATTGCATGCTTTATAACACAAGTACTTTTTAACCAAGTCACTCATATCCATGTCTCATCAAGAAAACATAAACTCGTTATAATCCCATTATACGTTATAAATCATTGATCAACTCAATGACTTCTTGTATGTGTCTTAAAAACATAACAAGTTAACGTCTTACTTTATTAAAAGTCTTAAAAGACTTTATGTTTATGTCTTTACAATGAATCATAAACATGTTTAACTAAAGTAATTATGAACACAACTTTTGGTTTCAATAGTAATTTCAAGTTAATTTATTTACTTCACAATAATGTAGGACTACATTATTTTTTATTTATGTCATTCCAAAATACATAAATAAACAAATTGAAGTAGTATTAGATTACTTCACTTATTTATGTCATTCTAATAATACATAAATTAATTTGAAGTAGTCTTATATATCATTTTGACATATGTTCTAAATACTTGTCCAATTTAGAAACTGCAAATATGTCCATGCAAGGTCTGACTTCACATGGAGATTTACTTTGTTGTTGCAATTTCGCCAAGTTCTCACATGACGTAAATTGCAACACCAAGTGTTTCTTGAATTAGATATGTACAAGTTATATTAGAACGTTAGTCTCTCTTACCTTGCAGTCAAGAGAATCCTTTAAATCATATACATATATGTTGTACCTTGCACACAATATAGATTTCTCCCACTTGTGCATGAAACAACATCATGTAGCAGATAAACAACACGACATATGTTTGTTTATGTGACCAATATGATTGTGTCATTGATATTAGCATAACTAGTAGATGTAGAACCACTTCATTGTCTAATAAAGAAACGTATATGACTATCCTTGAAAACATAAGTGTCTTCAACCGGAAAGTAATTATCTTAAGACATTCTAGAGATAATCTGGTTACTACCAAGATGACAAAGCTTGTAACTCCCACCTAATTAGAGATCATTACATTAATTCCTTATTCAAGAATAAGAACACAATACTCCCAATCGGATTTGACAACATTGTAAGTGTTTCATTAACCAAAGGAAAGAAAATAAATACTCATTTACTTCCCTACACATTTGAGAAAGTCCATACATAACAATTACTTATGTACTAAAAGAGTGTATTCTACTATGTAGATGATGAATTGTCCATTAATGCTATTAACTTCAAAAATTTGGCATGCAATTTCTTAATTAATATTTCTATTATTCCAACAATTGTAAGTAGTACTTTTAAATGGTCAAAACAAAACAACTAGATAAAATTTGCTAGTTTGTCTTTTACCAATTATACAGTAATTAGTCTAGCTTCTAATTTTAATAACTCAGAACTATGCAATTTTCTTAACTATTAAAATTTGCTTACGAGTTATGTATTTAGAATTTAGACAATTCTAATTGTCCTATCATACCTTTCTTCATTCATGAAAAGGAATAGGATTGAATCTCACTCTTTCTTATGAAAAGAGGACTAGGTTTATTCTCATAGCAAAGTCGATCTGTATTCAAAACCCTTGCTGTGTAGATCAATTTACCAATACATGAATAACATACGCTTTACGGTTTAATGTTGCATTAATACATTTAAAGAATTTTCAAAATTTAATTTTAGTATTTTCGATAATTAAACTTTTCAAGAAAATAAAATACCCAAGGTAATATTCATATAACCATAGAATTTTCTCGAAAACTAGGATCCAAATTATCATAGTTCCATTACATCAGTTGATCTACTAGTAACGAAAGCATATAATAGTAATCATCAAACAATAATTGGCAAACATTTTCCAATTCCTAGATCATTATGGGATTTACATTTTTCAACGCTATTGCAAATGTAAACATGTTTTATCTCATCTTGTGCCTTGAGTCCATGTCTCACTTCCTACTCAATTTAAGTGTCTTACTTAAAGAACTGCAAATATGTTCATGTAAGGTCTGACTTTACATAAAGATTTACCTCTCAATCACAATCTCGCCAAGTTCTGACATGACATAAATTGCAACTTCAAGTGTCCCTTTAATTAGATGACACAAACTTAATTTATAAAGGGTACTAGTTTTGATTTCATGTGGTCAAATCAAATATGTACAAAGATGTCATGCATTCATCTTGTAGTATAAATTTTAATAAAAAAAACTTTTTATTAACCAATTCATAAAGATCAAATTATCAAAGTTTTGATTGAGGTATTGGTTTCGCCAATCAAGGAATTTACCTTTAATTATCATCCATTATACCGTACTTTTGCATAAGTCTAAAGACTTAGTGTTTGTAAATACCACCAAGCGGCGCATGGAATTAAAGCTAATTCGCCTTAAGATGATTTTGTACATTTATGGCTTACTTGGTAGCTCAATTTGACTCGCAAGCAAGGAGAACTCGGTCAAGCAATAACCTTCTTCTTTATGGTCACAATTTAATGCGCCCTCCTAGTACTTCCCACACGTCCAAATCAAATCGGGTGAGCTGCTCGCACCATTTGTACCAAAATCACCAATCAATTAAACTATTGAAAACTTAACTCTTCAAAAATAAATCAAATTTCACCATTTTTTAGTCCAATTTATTTTTCTATTCAAAATGAAAAATAAATAACTAAAACAATGCGCACATAACTAACAGTTAATACGTGTAAACAAGTAGTCACATGCAACTTATTTGATAAAACCTATTAATAATCAATATCTAGATTAATTAACGTATATATTAACTAGGGCTTTCACTCGCACAATTGAAAGTGAGCCACATACATCGACGAATCGATTTCGTAAACCATAATTAAAATATACCAAATTGCACATAATTGACTGTTGTTCATTAATATTATTGAGGTATTCCCCATTTCAAGATTTATCAAAATAATAAACATGTGTATAAAACTTAACAATTAATTATATATATCGACAATAATCCATGCCAAACATGCACGCCATGGATTTAACATAACAATTTATTCACGTTGTCACAAGATCGCATACAATTCCATGTCACATAACAATTTATTCATGAATATATCACGTAACAAATATATTAATTCTAGGTTTCGATATTGATAACAAAACAATTTTATAAACCCTAAAAATATTTTTTAAACAAATCGACTAAATTTTTTTTAGGGTTTCGACCCATAAAAAAAAATTTCGATACATAAAAACAATTTAAAACCAAATTAGGCAAAATCCCTAACCCTAAAAATAGGGTTTACATAATCATAACCAAATCCCTAGAATAATCATATCAAACAACATACAATATTCGTTTTTTACGTGTTTAGTCATTATTTACTCATTAAACCAAGCTCGTGATGCCACTGTTGGAATTATATAACATGAAAATCATATATAAAATACATAAAACATCAAAGAAACATGCGGAAGCGTATAGGAATGAATAATTAACTAACGTAAACATAAAGTATGCGTACATTTCTTGATTCTAGCCGAACAAGAATCAAATCCACAAACTAGCAATTGAGATGAACCCTAATTAGGGTTTATAAGATTTTGGGAATTACCCCTTACTGATTTTGTAATTCAATCCAAGAATACTAACAATAATGTGTTAGTACCACTTTCTTGTACACACATACTATACCGAATTAAAGGAATGCTAGTTTTAATTAAACAAAATAACTTGATTTGGAAAAGCTATGAATCGACACCCACAAGGTGTTTGTCGACCGAATTAAGCAAAACACACACAAACAAGTTTTAGGTTTTAGCTTAATGAGTACAAGAGATAAATTACAAACACCCTTGGTTTTGTATTTATACCCAAAGTAACTTGGTGAACAAGTTGCCTATGGATTGTGTAACACCCCCAAATTTGTTTAGCGGAAGCATACGTATTATTTGGGAGCGTTACGAAATTGGTGAATCACAACACAAGTAATAAAGAACGGAATACATACTCCGTTTAATTTCATAAAGTAGTTTAAAACATTTTCTTACATCATTGTTTAGATAAATGGGCACATCCCATAAGTTCAGTGGTCCCAATATAAAAACATCGTTTTTGTGTAAAAACACTTCTTTAGAAATTACTACGACCATATACCCGCCTCTTGCCTTGCATCCATGATCACAACTAAGCACCTGAGAAAATATGCTAAAAAGGTCAGCTACAAAGCTGGTGAGTTCATAGGTTTAAGTTAAAAATAGTAAGTTTGGACCATAAGCAAAGTCATATAATCATTACAACGAATATAATGATATATGGATGAATGTCTATTACGTTAGCTCTAAGTTCATGCAACCGATACTACGACGCTTTCAGATGCTAAAAGATGTCATACAATATAGGGGCCCATAGCGAGTGTTTTGTCCCTCAACACTGATTCGACATGGTATCGTTTACTTGGCCTAAGCATGGCCAACCGAACGGAGGAGTCACCCTCAATAGATCTATTTATAACATTCGCGTTTCCCAATGGGGAATTGACGGTTCATGAAAAAGGGCATTCTCTAGGGACATAAGGGCTTAGGCTAAACCACGTAATAGTAGTCATGTAATAGTTTAGGTCCATAAAAAGGTTTTGCATATTTCTCACCCCAAAATGTATAAAACAGTTTATCAAGTAAAAGAGGGGCTATGAAAACTCACCTTAGCAAATGTGAAATCCAATAGTGGGATTTAGTGATTGTTATGAAGCCGCACCGACACGCGACCTAGATAAGGAGGGCAATGTTTTAGTTCATTGTTTTAAGTATCACTTACTTAAAGTAGTTCAATGGCTTTGATAATTGTATTAATACTTAATGTAAGTTTGTAAAAATCGTTAAAATGATTTTACTAGTAAGTATATGAAGTATATATACTTTTCATGTAGACACTATAATATGATTTTGAAATTCAAAGTTTGATTTGATAAATAATTACAAGGTTCCACTAGTAAGTATATAAATGTACATATACTTATTTAAGTTGACACAAATGGTGTTGTCAAAATTATAATTAATTTATTTTCTAATTGTATTTAGAAAAATACTTGAGTTAAATTTGAAATCTCCCAATTTTAATGGACCATAAAATAATATAGTGATCTCTATTTATTTATCAAGATTTGATCTTAATATATATAATTCTTAACGAGAATTTTACTTGACATGCATTTGTTTACATATTGGCATTAAACGTTGACGTAGACAAATTTTAAGTAAGTTATGTTTTAAGGTAATTGTCGACTCAAAATATAAACATTGTTCTTGTTTAAATGTCAACTCGTGTATGCTTATATATAACTATGTAGCATATTTTTGTGTACACGTATGTAAACGCATTCATTGTTGGACAATTGTTTTACGCTTAAATCTTTATCTCGTGAGTTAGTTTATATTACTCAACCGGACGTCAAGACTGTGGGTGTGGCCTCGTGTTGGCAAGAATGGGTACCGGTTTGGGCCCGGCCCAAACTAACTAACAACTCTTTATAATACCAAGTCTTATGACTTGGGCCGTGTCCCAATTGTGATTTACACGAAGGAAGAAAAAGAAAACAAGACCGGTCCAACATGTATTACTACGGTTTGTGTTAACCAAATATTTAGAGTACTTCTCTTTCCG
Source organism: Chrysanthemum lavandulifolium (assembly GCA_022545495.1). Taxonomy (NCBI): domain Eukaryota; kingdom Viridiplantae; phylum Streptophyta; class Magnoliopsida; order Asterales; family Asteraceae; genus Chrysanthemum; species Chrysanthemum lavandulifolium. Next base: position 192,775,905 of record CM040239.1, on the reverse strand, counting down.
CATTTTGTTGCCACAAGAATCCAACTTTAGTTATAGGAGTTTAACATAAGCTACTTGACTCGAGATGTACTTGTTTGTTCATGCTCCAACTTGTGATGCCGAATCTCTCGACTAGTGAATATGACCCATCACTATGGTACTACCAATATGAAGTTGTCGACTCACTTATATAGTCTCAAGCATATCTATTTTGATGACTACTATGTACTTACTAAAGACAAGCTAACAAGGGAAGATGATCATGTACAAGACTTGACTCAAACGAGATTTGGTTAACATCATTAACTAGAACATGAGAGCAAAAGGGGTGACGATACCACTTGTTAGTTGAGTACTACTCAACTTGGTTCTACTCGTCAACCATTATACTCTTACGGAACTATACAAGTATAGATTACTCGAAATATATTTTAACACATGAGCACTCTTGACTTGAGTTTCTCCCTTGCCATACCTAGCGACTTAGACACAAGGTTCACCACTAAAATTTGAGTCACAAGACACTAAGATGACGAGCATGTTTCTCAAGTTTAAGTAAGGTTATAACATGGTTCGACTCGTTTTAAACGACTCGATTGTCGGCTGAATGAAAAATACGAGCATCAGTTTGTGTTCCAAGAAGATTTTACAACACTTGACTCATCTACTTTTCTTGTTTCATACTCTCGACAGAAACTCAACACAACACCCAAATGACATCTTATTTTTCGACATAAAACAATTAAAAGAATATAAACACAATCAAATTTTATAATGGCATTTTGATACAAGTTACCAACTTAACATCATAACAACAACACAAAAAAAAGAACATAACAACAAGGAAGATTAATAACCTCAACTCAAAGGTGATGGGTGAAGATCGAAAGTGGCTTCGTGGGTTTCGAACCAAACGAAACTTGATTTAGCTCCAACACACTCCCAATTGCAAAACCCCAAATCAATTTTTGAAAACCCTAAGTTTCACAAACCCTAGTTTTTGGTAAAATTGATGAGGAACTGAGTTTGGGGCGCTTGCATCTCTACTAGAGATAAAGGAAGTATCTTGGGAAGGAGCTTGACTATCTTTCTCTCCTTGTGGCTTGGTTTGAAGCCGAATTTAGTAACTTCCAAAACCTAGGCGAATCTTGGATTTTGGCTCAAGATAGATTGGTGTGGAGATATGCTTCTCTTGGGTGGTTTTATCTTGATTCTTCTTGGATTCATTCAAGGTAGCCAGTAGCATCAAAGGAGGGATTTGAGAAACAAAACTTACATGGTTTTGGTAAGAGAGAAGAGAATATGATAGAAGAAACATGTTGGGTTTTCCTCTTTGGGAGATTCTACTACTAGAGGCGCAGGTCTAGAGGTTGAAGAAGAATATTTGATATCTTCTTTCCTGGTTCTTGTGCTTTTGTTTTGTCGTGTGTGGGAAGAGAAGACAAAGAGTATATCTCTCAAAATTTAACAAATGTTTTCATTTATATCAAATGTGTATGTATATATGTATTATACTTATGGTATTAATTGTGAAAGTGTATGTATACGTATTACACTTATGATTTATTTGTGTACATGTATGTACTTGTGTTACACTTACATATTAATTGTGTTTGAGTCATATAGAGGTTTTTGTTTAAGTGTAAGTGTGTTAATTATTTTTGTGTCCCGCGATATTAAATTGTGACCGAAATATCATTGTTTGATAATTTTTACAACGTAGTATCTTATAGGTACGCATCGGAGATATTATTATTTTTGTAATATTTTTCATTACGGAAGTTTGTCATTTGTTTTGTCAAGCCCTTATCATAGTGTCGGTACGCGTGCAGTGTCGGTCACTGGGGAAAACGAGATAACATCTCGTCTTACAATTTAATCATAAGACAAAATGAAATGAAATATTCATAAAATGATATTAATGCAAAAGTGGTGAAATTATCTACTGTATGCGAGTTATCTACTCAAATGATCAGGCAACGCTTATGCATGCTAATGACTAGGTTTAGTAAAAATAAATTGTCATTTATTAGTTAAATTTTAGTGAAAATTTACCGTGTGTCACAGATTGGGTTATGGAAACCCCAAAGGGATTCTAGAACCTTCTCGATCTCTAATTTCATATCTAGTCCTTTCCAATTATATTTAACGACCGTTAGTCCATTACACTTAATTACTTAACGTCCGTTATAATTATTTCGTTTAATTAATAAATAAATATAACTATTACATTTATTTATTAACTTTCATTCTCATACGCAAAGTGTGCAATCCCGTGATCTCGAGTTTGATCCTAACTCATGACTATTAATTTATTGTTCATTAAACCAACATGACATTGGTTTTGTACCGAGTGTATGACGAGTGCTTTCATACAATACAAACTTGAACGAAAAGTAGTAGTAGAAGGAGATCAATAACTCGTTGTAGGAACCAGGTTGCCGTATGAGGAAAAATCGCCGTGTATATGTGATGCGTTATTATTAAATGCAATTGTGAAGTAAATAATAATTAATCTACAATAGTATATCGTCGAGTGTGATTTAATGGTGGCTTAAGGTAGGGACATGAAGAATTATGCAAGAGGACACACGTTCAAATTTAGATACAGAACCATGGCGAAACGATTGAATTACGTGTTATCTTGCAATGGATTTCATTTACTATACAGAATTTTTTTTTTTGTTACGGGTATTTTTCTTTCAAATTTCTCCTTTTAAGGTATTTTGTGAAATTTTGGACATTTTCGCCTCTAATAATAAAAAAAAAATTCTCCATAGGCAAAACGTCACATAATCTTCCTAAAATGATAAATTTGAAAGAAGAATACCTACAAAAGCAAAAAAAATTGTTCGATACCTACAAAAAAAAATGATAGCAAGTATGATGTTTTTTTCAATCATTTGCCCCAAGAACTAATATATTTTTACCATATAATTCTTTTATCATCTTTGTATTCTTTGCATAAAAATCATACTATTTAAATACAAAATATGTTTTAAGTGCATGGAGCGAGGTTATAAATTCTTGCGCGTGGCGTATGACATAATCAGCGCTCACGCCTTTACTAGTAAAGCGAAGTTTTTGTTTTTATAAGCGTGACATAAGGCACCAAAGTATGAAAATATTTATATATATTCATATCATAATTATATATAACAGTTTACAAAATATGTGACATAAGACGATGATATCTAAGATTTATTACGGCGGCACGATCAATCCTCACGTATTTACGTGTTTTCATGAAACCCTTTTAAAACAGTGCCATGGAGTTAGGGAACTAGAATACTTTTTACTCGGATTGAAATCAAGAATATGTGGGGCCGACATCATCATGTGTTACTTGAATAATATTGTTACAAGTGGACAAAAAGTTCTCAGTGTAAAATCACAAGCATGTCTCTTTTAAGCATATTGGTAGTTGATGGACATATTTGTGTTCATACTTAATACTAGTAAGATCATAGGGTCTACACATTTTGTTTGTTTCAACTTTTAGGGTGCCATCGATGCTAATTTATTCGTTCTATTTTCAGGTTTTTGGTTGGTTTTAACTTTTAAACCTCCAATTCCAAGACCAAACAAGAGAATGACACTGAATTTATTTTTGGCTCCAAAACGAATGGACAATTAGGAGACAAAATCTCCACCAAGCTTTTAGTGTAGTGGCATACCCAATAGAGCAATGATCAAGAGGCTCGTAAGTTTAAGTCTCGTTTAAAACATGTGTGAGCCTGTGAGGACTATGTGAGATAGTAGGTGGTTCACATGCTAGTAATTTGCCGTTTTACAAAAAACAATCTTCGTTTCATTTGGTTTTGGGTTTTAATTACAACCATATATCAAACATAACGTACTTGTTTTTGTTTAGGCAAATTATGAATTTAACTTGAATTAACTTTGAAAGTGAGCTTAAATTCTTAAAAAATAAGCATACATATTTAAAATAATTTGTTATAGGAAAAATACGTCTTAAAAGTCTTCAAAATAAGTATAATTTATAGTTATGGTTCGTTATCACTATGCTTAAAATAATATAATCACATTATAAATTGGTCTTGGATCATACTATATCACTTATAATAAGGGTCCGTTTGTTACCTTGTTTTTGCATGATTGGAATGAAGCCAATGTTAAATTAAGTTGTTTGGTTTATGTGGCCCAGTTTTCAAAGTGTCAGTATGCACTTATTCAAGGGTTTTAACGAATCCTCATTTAGATAGTGGGTTTACTTGTTTCTTTTCTGACTTGTGTGTCTGGCTCATGTAACAAAAAAATATATATAAAGAAAACATTATTATATGTATTTTTTGAATTGACTGGTACAAATCAACGAGTATTTTATACTAGAAATAAGAATTTTAATTATAATTCTATTATAAAATTTATTAAATATCAAAATCCAACACTAAACCCATTTATAAACCATACAGATTTATAACAATTATATATTTTCTCTCTTCTATATTAAATCCAAATCCAAATACTAATCCTAAACCTGTCAACAAACCAAACGGACCCTAAGTCTTTATAACGAAAAACATTACATCATTAAAATCTTTAAAAAAGTTAGCAAAGTACGTAGCAATTAGCAAGTGTTGTCCCTTTTGTTTATTTAAATTTTTTTAAATCCCTCCTTCGCTTAAAAATTTGAAACCACAAAAATGCTGTCCGACTCTGATTTCTGGCATGCATACCAGACAAAACTACTTTTCCTTGCCACCTCACTTTCTCTGGTTTTCCATATCACACCTCATCTTTTTTACTTCGTACTCATAGGACCCTAAAGTTTTTGCATACTCAATTGATCCACCCAAAATATACTAGAAACGTACAAGTTATTGAATTATAGATTCATGTTTGTATGCTAGCAAAGTATAACGCCATAAGCTATGTTTGTACGGATATTAACAAATGTATTGAAATTTATTTCTGGGGTAGATATTGGTTAGTGCTAAAAAAATTCTGAGAGTCAGTGTTCTTGTCCATATAAACAAGTGTTGACCATCATATACTTTAACATGCATTTATTTTTTATTTTTTAAGACTTGGTCACGTAACCTTGAGTTACATGTATATCGTTAAGCCAATGACGGTTTTTTTTATTGCAATGATGTTTTTTTTATTGCAACTCTTTTTTTCTTCCATCAAATACTTGGTATAAATAATTTGCTAATAAGAGTAAGGATGTTAATTTGATCTAAGAATACGTCAAGTCTATACACACCCAAGTAAGTTTAAGTCAAGACTTTGAAAATCACGAATATTTTTTAGAAACTTGTTTGATTAAGCTAACTCGGTTTGAGCTTAACTTTATCATGTCAAACAAAATTTGAGTTTCGTTAGGCTAGGCATAATGGGCCCAATCTCAAGAGTAACCACCTTTCGCCAGTCTTTACCACTACAAACTCCTTTCACACGTGACAACTCGAAAAGAAACCCTTCTTTCGGTCACGGTGGTTCAGGACCAAGATGAGAGAAGTATGTGTTTTGTGTGAGCGTTGTATGTTCTTTTATGTGTTTTAAATATATATTTGGTATTGGTGAGGGGTTACTTGGCGTGCGTGTGTGTGTCATGAGTGAGCTAGACACTAAAGTGACGGTGAGCGAGTGCGTTTTCATAAATGAGAACTAATATCGTCTTTAAGTTTGCGAAAGCCCTATGCAAAGTCCAGTAACTACAAAAGCTAGGATTAAAACTAGAAGTTATATAATATTTTTAAGTATATTATATTTAAAAAAACTTATTGAATTAAATAATTGTAGTCAGTTTTATATAATAAGCATACACATATGAACATATTATACTGTTAAAATTGTGAGGCCTCATAACTTGTATTATATTTAAAATGTTTGTACTGTAAACCGTATTTGATTAATGAATACTGAATTACAATGTTCTGTATAAATAATACACTAGTGGGCCTAATTACCAATACAAAAACCACAATAATCAATATTACATTTGGGCCTGACGTGCTACGATTGGTGCAAGTTTTAAAAATTTATAAACACGATTTAACCGTCTAACCTATTAACACATACGAGCAAGTATACTCGTCCGTGATAGCAAAGTTTGGTAAGTCGAGATCGTCCCAAGGGATTTTGTGTTTGAAATTGTTTTTGTATGAAAAGATTCCAACAAGAAAACTTGTCAAGGCTTCCTCAATTAATTATGTTCTAGTGAAATTCAATAATAAGAAATATATATACTTGTGTGTAGTCTATAATCAATCATAAATAGTATTCATGAAGGTTTGGTGTATACTCTTGATGTGATGCACAAATCATAAGCAAATGATCCCCCAACCATGGTATATGTTTGTAAAAATCATTCTAAGAACAAAAACATTTAGGTAATCCTTTCGGCCCTTATCCCAATGATTATTCTTTAGAAAATCCATTTGTTTGCAACATGTTCTTATTAAATTTGTTCTTACGAATCTTTCGACCCTTTCGTGATGTAAATGTTCATAGTCTTGTTTTAATAATCAAACATGGTGGTTGTCAATCTCCATATCCCCATACTAGTTTGTCACTTCACTTTATGGAATAAAACACAAGAGAAATCCTTTCGGTCCTTTTTCTTAAAACATGTTTTATCAACAAATCAAACCAAGACTAGTATTTTTCCAACAAACTCATTTAAACAAGATCATATATACATGCATCACATTTTGAGAACACTAATATGATTAACTACATCCCAACACACAAGTATATCCCAAAACTACTCCATGATAATAATAATAACTAAACACAATTCATAACAAAGTAATTCCAACAATTCAAGAGAATAGAATTCCATAACAAAGTTCATAGAATACCTAAACTTTTGTGATTACAAGAATTAGAATTAGTGGATTGTAGCAACCACGCCTCCTCCAATCACCTAGATTCACCGTGACAACTCCAAACTACCAAAACTATGGATGAGAATTGTTCCTCCTTGCTCTGGACGCTTTTCAAGAAGAACTAAGCTTTTGGGCTGAATAATAATGGTTGGTATTAGTTTAGGTGTAAACTAATACAATTTTGGTTGTGTCACACCTAGTAAAGTAGGACTAGGTTCATTATATAGCCAAGCATGCTTGCTCAACTGACCAAAAACGTTCCCAACAAGTTAATATCAAGAAATGATCAGACTCCAATGATTATGGGGAGTTAAGGCAACAATAAATGCAACTTTGTGTATCATAGCGGTCGAAACCGGATCGGCTACGATGGCAACCGGATCGGTTACATTTTGACCCAACGCCCAGCCGGATCCGGTTACGGGTTGTGACCGAACGACTGGGTTATTGCAGTTTTGACTTTTTGTTGACTTTTGCTCATACGCTTCATTCTTTGCTCTCGCTGATGATTTCCAAGGCAAAACTTGATCTTTCCTTGTTGTAGATACTTAGAAATCATTGTGCTTCCCAATCATTGGATCCAATAGCTTCCTAGCTCGACTTCCTTCCTCGAGAATCTTCCAAATGTGCATAAAAACTTCATTTCTTCATTATTCGTGATACCTGGCTACATATACATACACAATACGCATCTTTTGCACTTTTGCAACAGTTATGAGTAAATATAGCCGATTATCATGCACAAAACTAACAATAACGCTACTAAAACATGTTCATTTTAGGCGTTATCAAATTCCCCACACTTAAGCTCTACTAGCCTAGAGTAGGTCTAACATTGCATAAATTGATTTCAATGGTCTAGACACCATGGTTCTAAAAATGTAATAATCATCCCAAAAGAGATAATCATTGGTTCGCTTATAATATGTGAAAACTTTGAAAATGAACCAAACACTTTAGATAAGATAACTAGAACACCTCACAAATGATTTTAAGAATTCACTCAACACTCATATATTGGTGGGTATATGTAAATCACTCAATGCCTAGTCATTATCAATGCTTTTTACCATAAGCTTGTACAAGTATCAAAACAAAGAAAATAAATTCATCAAAGAGGGCTTTTATTCGGGTTATATCGTTAAGGCTAAGGGTTCATAAAGGGTATGGATAAGGCATGGGATAGTTTATGAAATTGGTGTTAAAAGAAAAATAAAATCAAGTCTAAACCTCCATGTTGCTAGCCATCATACAAACCACAATCCCGAAAATGATTATTTCACCTCTTCAAATATCGATCTTCGCAAATATGTATAACTCAATTTAGCTCATTGGCTAATCAATATCCTCAATATAGCTCATTGGCTATAACCATTTTTTTTTACATAACAAAGTTCCCCCACACTTAGTGTAAGCATACACCCAAAAAAATCGAGAAAGACGTCTCTTTCATCCATGATGGAGAATGGTACACACTATAAACAAAGTGTAGCTTCTTCATAATCATCAAAAACAATCCAACATTCCAAACAACTAGCAACAAACCAATAGACATGACAAGGGTTGGCTAAAGTTTAAAGTGTAAAATCTTTTTGTATTTTCTGGATGTAACAAATGAAAAGATAGGCTCAGAGGGTGTAACTAAGGGTATCTAGTGCTAAAAATGAGCACTAACAAATGGGTCCATATAAAGGTGGTTAACTAACCGATGTGGTTAGCTAATATATCATTATATGTAAAATGGAAGGCCATATGGGTTAAATCCTACGATGCCTCTTATCACTTGAACATATTTAGATCACTCGAAAGTGATTTTAACCGTAATGCATAACTAGTACAAGTTCTAGAATCGACATAATCACCTAAGACACTCATAGCAAATATAAAACAAAAGATGTGTTTTATACAAAAGAAACCTCACAATTGCGTGGGAAAAAGACTATTATGCGTGCTAGAAAATGCTATCGAATCCAAAATGAATTACTTCCGTAATTTGGTTCAAATCCAAAAAATTTCAAAAACTTCATTTTACCATTGAAATTCCCAAGTTATTTTTTAATATTTATCAATAAGGCGTAAACACCTAGACTATCAAGGGCGAATTCCTTCTAATCACTTGCATCCAAAAGTTATCTAAAAAAATAAATAAAAAAAAGCGTATCATTTTTCCTATTTTCATCCCTCCCCATACTTAAGTTTTGCATTGTCCTCAATGTAATAAAAATGAACTTCAAAGTAAAGAAAATGGGAAAAATAGTTAAAAGATACCACGGAACGAGATATGCAATACGATATTGGGTCATAAGAAAGCATGTGAGTTATCCAACTCCAAACATTTGACCATCAATAAGCTTCCGACACATCCATCCTACAAACAAAAACTGCAACACACAATACACAAAACAAAACAAAACAAATGCAACTAAAAACTAGATAAAACCAAGCAGAATATGTTAATCATCCTAAAGAAATAGTTAAAGAGATAGAAATAATATTGTTTAACACATCATAACCATTGTCTTTGAAACCATAATTCACGAATGACCCACGATCACTCCTCGTCTTCGCTCATGTCATCCCCTTCTTCATCATCATACTTATCATCATCATCACTTTGCCACGTAGTTTTCGCTCTATAATCTCCGAACGAACTCTCCTCTTTTCTTCTTTCCTCCAACTCCCGATGACGATCCTCCAACATCGTAGCTTGCTCCACCAACCTCGTAATCGACCATATGGGGCACCGGATCAGAAATGGTGCGTACCTGTGATATGGATACGGATAGGGTCCGTGATAAAGTGTAAGGGAAAGGATATGGTGGAACATCAGGCGGATGTAGGGTGGCAACTCGAATCGGCTTCACGAGCCATGTGTTGAAAAATAGGCATTGAATAATTATTGATGTAGTTGTTTCAGTAACATCATCGAGTCTCTCCACACATCCCTACATTTAATCTCATTTAAATGTTGGTTCCACTCTCCCAACCCGAATCAAAACTACTAGACGCACCCGCTTGCACGCTCTCCATTGGTATACTCCCTACATTGTGGTGGTTGTTGTTGTTGTTTTGTTCAATCCATAACCCCAAGGTTTTCAATCTCCTATTCAAAGCGTTCCCAAAACCTTGTGCACCCACGATCACTATACTTTGGCTCTTCACACTTAGCCAATTCCTCATCAACATAATACCCAAGATTCTTCACCAATTTCACACAAATGTCCTCTACAAATGTTGCTATTGCTCTTGTTTCTGGGGCCCTCCTAGACAAATACTTGGCTATCTCGCCAAACCATTACTCATTCTTAGTTTCCTCTAGCAACATCATAACCCATAAGTCCGGTTTCGACATTTGTCCTCGCTTCCAAACCTATTAAACGGCCGGTCACTATCAACTTGTGAAGTATCCTCATTAATGGATTCACGATGGTTGAGGCATTCCTCTGCGCATGAAGGATCTCCCACTCGATTCCAATAAGCGGGTATACTAGGATAGTCTTTTCAAACCTCCTAAGCCTTGAAAAGTGAGCTTCAAATAACCGATGATTAACCTCATGTGGCTCATACAAACCAAGAGCCACGCCAAAGCTTAAGCAAAGTGTAAGCATGATCCTTCCACAAAGCCTAAACCAAACACAAACTTCCTTCATCAAGTTCGAACATTCACCTTTCTTTCAAAATACATGGTTGAAAAGAACTCATACACCATTCTTGATAAACCTCTTCATTGACGCTAAATGCTCTTTCCCATGACAAATCATTGAACGAATCACCATCCCCGAATACACATAAGATGTCCGCATCATTCCTCTCAACTCATCTTCACAATCACATTCCGCAAACAAATCCCAATCAATCACCCTCGGACCAAACATGTCCTATGTTGCAATTTCGACAACCTTTCCCGAAGCATGTTTCTCCCGTCGGTGAGATCTTTGAACTTTAAGTTGGCATTTGCCTCCGCCTTCAAGCTATACTTGACTTTCTTCTTCTCGTTCCTTTGACAAAACTTCAGTAATAAGCGGGTTCATTGGAATCGCCTCCTTGAGCTTCCTACAATAATTCTCTGTAGAAATCATAAATATAAGACCATATAAGAGTGTTAGAACAAACAAGAAGGTTCATGGAACCCTCTAAGATCCATTTCAAAATTTCAAAATTTTCAACACAAAACCGAATCGATTCGGTTCCAGAAACCGAATCGTTACTCTATTGTCCAAATCCAACCAATCGGTTGGAATGCGCAATCAATCGGTTATGCGATGCGCATAAGGCTTTTGCCTCTTAAACCCTTATTCACCGAATTTTCTATGTCCAATCCACTCCTAGATCGCATTCTATCATCCTCAATGATTTCCACATACTTGAATTACTCTAAATTCGCCAAATCATCACAAATTCATCATCTTAGAACTCAACTTGATAAACATATATCCTTCAACCATTAGTTCTAATCAATAATGTGGCATCTATTACCTCTAAAACACATCGCCTATCATTAGGAATCACCAATTGCAACTTATCTTGATTCATCAAGACTACCCAATCAAATCCGAAAATTCAATCATCTAGTATTCATTCCATGGCGAATCAATCCATACAATTCTTTTTGCAATGCATTCCTATATCAATTACTCACTCAATCCATAAATATTACAACTGAATTCGAATTATAACAAAAACCCCCCAAATTGGTGACCTAGCATTCAATTCGAATCAAATGCTCTAATTAAACCTTGATTGAATGTAGACGCTTACTTGTTTGGGTGCCATGATGTCTTCCTACAACTTAAACAATCTTCAATTAGCTTCTCTTGGACGAATTTTGCAAAACCCAGCTGGGAATTAGTGTGTGTGTGTGTTTTTTTTCTGGAAAAGTGAATTCTTGGTTTTTATACTTGCATGCAACCGGTTCAGTCATGAACACAACCGTTTCGGTATGCATTTGCCAAATTTTGCATTTTTATGTTACTTAGGCATTTACCTTCCAAGCAACAAAAATTTTTTACTCAAAAATCCTGTCAAAGATTCACACAACATTCATTCACCATTTGGAAATTTCAACAATCATCCAATCCAAAAACTCAAATCATCATACTAATGAACTAAACCAAACTTTAACTCAAAACTCATAGTCATAATGCATTAACCAAATTACCTCAATCATAAGAATAAAAATGAAAAAAAAAAGGAGAAAAAAAAAATCCTAAATGCATCAAATCAAAAAGAAATAGTTCATGAAATTCAAGCAAATAATTGCTTGTTTATTACAGTCCCTTGTCTCCTCCTTAGAATTCCTCGAAATACTCTTGTCTTAGGATGTCCTCGCTTTGAAATTTTCCGGTTAACTCACGGAATGTTTCAAAAGTTTTGAACTTTCTCATGAATCTTCTTCCGTCCGGACAAAGTATATCGAACTTAACATGCCAATCTCCATCTCCGCTTGTCTCTTGTAAGTCCCCGACCCCTGGTCTCCACTCCAAATTCTTAAGTTGCACCGTAAAGAACCTAAAAGTCGGTCAACTTCTTGTAAACTAGTATGTTCTTGAATGGGTTATAGAAAGCTTCCATCATAACGCACGCCCCTTTCGTCCTCTATATCAAAATAAAGGCGAGCTAACGGTCCGTACATTGGGTTTCCTGGGTATCACATCCCACTTCAAAACAAGTTAAATCATCATTTGCATCCATCCATTCTAACTCTTCCATAAATTCCAAAGTCGGTCCTCTTGGTTTCGGATAGTATGTTTGCCTTGAAATACCATCATCAATAGTCATAGTGCCTCTTCCCATGTCTATAATTGCACCACAAGTTCGTAGGAATGGTCTCCCAATAGTAGTGGCAAACTTTTGTCCACCGGAATATCTAGGACAAGAAAATCGCCAAATACGGTTGATAGCCAATTTGCACTCTCACATTCTTCACCTCTCCCATTGCCTTCGCTTGAGAATTATCCGCCATAGTAAGCTTCGAATGATTAGGTTGTGGATTACTTAGGCCTAAAGTCATAAACAATGGGTAGGGCATCACATTAACACTTGACCCCGTATCGGCTAAAGCATAAACTGGTGTAGTCCCATTCACTTTGATTGGCGACACAAAATTACCCGGATCCTTCTCCTTCCTTGGCATGCCTCTAAACAAAATTCGATCTCGCTCTTCCTCCGTGAGATTCTTATCTTCCAACCTAGCCCTCGCTAGCATCAATGCATCCAACTTCTTACTAGAAAGCACATAATCTTGGAGTACCTCTATCATCGGTTTCTTTTCATTAAGCTCAAGAAACTTTTGTTCTAAGTTTTCTAAAATAGCTTCTTTTTGTTTGTCGGTTAAGGGTTTGAAAGTAGTGGTAGGTGATGATGGTGTGTGGTCATTTTTGGTGGTGGTGGTTGTTGTTGGGGTTAGTTTGTTTGATGAAGTCTTCTTGGATTTAACTTTCCCATTTTAACTACTTCCACCTCTTTTTCTTCCATGTTTGCACAAACTTCCACTAGCATCTCGCTCACTCCTTTTCCTTCTTCCAAATCGCTTATATTAATTCTCATTTCTCCCATTGCAAAATCTACTTGACACTTGGTCGTGACAAGAAAATCTCGACCAAAGCATACATTAGGTTCATCCGCATTCCCTTCTTCTAACACAACAAAATCCGTTTCAAAAATGTGTCCATGAATATTGACCTTAATATTTTTGACCATCTTTCTTCCATATGCTTCATAGTCCAAACGTACATGACCAATTTCGTCAAGAACCTTATCCAAAATGTAATTCTCTCCATAAGCCATATTAAGCTGCGCGTCCCAAGCACTTATTCCTTCCACGCTACATGGCGTACCAAACCTCATGAGTGGCGAATCATACACCGTTAAAGGTGCTTGTGTGAACACTACGACTCTTCCCTTCTTGGGAATTTGAACCTTGTTTTCATCTGTTTCCTCCATATTAACCGTATCAATCCCCAAATCTTTCTTACTCTCTTCCAAGATACCTCCAATCTTTTCCAGTGAACTTCCGGTATCCTTGAACATTTCATCCAAAGTACGAAGGTATTCCGAGATTCCGCTCAAACTATCCATATTAACTAGACAAACTTGACAAAACAAAACAAAACAAAATCCGAACTATTAGCGTTAGAGTTAGTAAAAACAAGAACAACTATAGAAACATGTACTAAACAAGTTAAGATACTCAACAAAACTAAAAACATAAGTTAAAACTCAAATTCTAAAAATGATAAAAACTAACACAGAAACTCCAACCGGATTCGGTTGTCTCACCAACCGAATCGGTTGGTTGAAATAACTAGACCAAAAATCGAACCGGATCCGGTTGCGGGTTGCAACCGATCGGTTTGATCGAAAATAAACATATATATATATATATATATATATATATATATATATATATATATATATATATATATATATATATATATATATATATATATATATATATATATATATATATATATATATATATATATATATATATATATATATATATATATATAAAGCAAATTTTAATGCAATTAAGGAATCATTAAGATGTACTAAACTCTAATTAATAAAACTCTTCATAAACCAATAATTTAATAACTTAATAATAAAACCATTAAACTAAAACTAAATTAACTACTAATTAAAATCTACCATTAAGATAACGAGGCTTCCCTCAACCCGTGCGATGCCCGGTCTAGTGGTTGAGGGGTCATGTCTTTATCAATGATGTTGTATATGATGGTATTTAGATACCTATTAGAGAATTTTCATTCTATTTATTATTTAGATGGCTAATAATGTTATCATTAGTTTAGTTTATATTATTTTTGTGGAATCTATACTTAGATGCCTAATAATGTTATAATTACTTTTGTATTTACATTACTTTATTTTCATTAAAAGTTTTTATTAACATAATCTTTTCATATGTAGTATTTTAATTTGAGTAAGTTACATAAGTGTTTTGTTTCTTATTTATTTGTGACTTTTGTTATTAGGAATTATATAACTATTTGTACTCTTCAATGACAAAATTTGAGTTGTTAGAGAATTTGATGAATATTTCAGGATCATCTAAATTGCATGATTGTATGCGTTTATGGTTTGTGCAACAGGCATGTGAAGATGATGCATTATCAAAGTTGCTTTTTGATTGTTGTCATCATTTGAGGCGTGTAATGGCAAAAACAACACGATGATTTTGAACATGGGCGTTAGGTCATCGTGGCGTAGCTTTAGATTCGATTGATGCTTTGAGAAAGACTCGAGAGAGCATCCATAGACCCATCTACAAACCCAACTACAATTAAATCACTTTCTAAAATGTTGATTAATTACAAATAAGTCACTTTCTAAAATAGGATAACTAAAAACTTACGGATTCTATAGCTACTTTATAAACTGAGAGAGATATCAAATTATCGAATATTAAGTTGAAAATATAAACTAAAGTCACACAGAACTATGGGAATAAGGGTCGTACGGAGTCCCCGTGGTTAATTTACACAGCCACCCCTCCGACTTTCACCTAGTTTACACATTCTATTAAAACTTTCATATATATAAACAATAGCATCTAGGGTTTTAATCATTTCCAAACCTAGCCACCATATCAATGTCTCTCTCACCCACTCACGGTGCCACCCGTTTTTGGGCGACTCTTTCCGATCACCACCACCGCCACCGTTCTACTCAATCACCGCTTCAATAACAAAAGGAGATCAAGATCCGAGGGTGCTACGGGTCTAGGGTGAAGGTTCGCATTTGGTTTGAGTTTAATACCACCATCACCACCACTGTCTCCATCTCATCCTCCCGTCTCTTTCTCTTTCGCATGTCGATGACTTAAACTTGTTTTGTTGAGCTATTTGTTCAAAAACCGATTAGTAACAATTTCGTGGAAGTTAAGACGGATTAAAAAAAATTTGGATTCGATTCGTGTGGTTTGGAAATCGAAAATGGTCTTTGGTTTGAATCGGGTTGGGTCAACCCGATTTAACCACGGGTCAACCCGATTTAACCATGGGTCTGTTATTGTTGTTAATGTCGTTGTTGTTGGTTGTTATGGTTTGTTGGTGTCGGTTTAAGGTATATACCCGTATAGGGTCTCGGGTCACAGATTTGGTTGTGTTAATTGTTTATTTTGATTACACTCGACTTGATCTTAATCCTTGAATAATTTGTTCATTTTGATTAATTGGATTCGGATAGTAGTGCTAAAGACAGTCACTTCTATACCAAAAGCCTTCGCCATCTTTACATCATATCTCTAAAGATACAAAATGTACCAACAATCTTTTTATCATAATGAGCACCATATATGTTTTAGCTCATACTTAGTTAATGGATTGCAGATTACTATATTATATCTAGAATATGCTAATTTGTTACACATGTATGAATTAATTATGACAACAGAATTAGTGTATACTTTTTATATCTAAGGCAAAATATGTTACAGGGAGACGTTCTCTACCTGTTATTCGAGACAAAGAATGCAATCACAATGCAAGGAATGGGGTTGCAAGAAGCATTGACAATGGAGCATCATGGGAACAAATGGGAGTCGTAATGGATGAAGAATGGCATCTCTCATATCCATACGTATTTGACTACAACGGTCAAGTATGTTCTTTCAAGCCTTAACCATTAATACAATTTTCATGTAGTTTTGTTTCTTACATTAGCTAATGTAATGTATTTCGCTTCGATATATATATGATGCACGAAGGAAGTAAAAGGCGACCTTGTCTATATCGAAATGTTGACTTTCCAATAAAATGGGAACTTGAAAAGTTATCCCAAGCGACCTCTTATCGATACATTTATAATGGAATACGAATCAAGTAATGGCTATTTGGTTCAGATTGAATTTGTTGTGGAGTATGACGGTGGTATCTTTTTTTTTCTTGGTCTTTTTCCATCGTCACCATCAGGATCATCACCGGATCGACAACCATCCATGTTATCACTACCGGATCTACTCTCATGCTCATCATCACAGCTCCTGCGACCACCTACACCATCAATTGTTTCATAATTTTATGGCATTCTTCCCATCTCACCTACCCCACCTCCACCTCCAACTTCCATAGTAGTTTGCTACAAAAAAAAAAACAATAAGTACTATTTATGTGTGTCTGGTTTTTATATAAACTTTTGCATAAAAACTTTTAAGTATTACTATATGTCTTTTCGGAAGCAGTATATTTATCCTTGGTTAATGCTATTTTTTGTTGAACACAAAAGAAGGTTGTTATACTGTCATGAAAATGGATGAAAAGTGTTTCGGGCCAATTCAACTGTATGAACAAATAAAAGAAAGAAAAAATACCCACTGAACCGATTGTTTCACGGAGTTCTTTTGAGACTTGTTTGTCATCTCGAAGCATAAACTCTTTTCTTTTGCTTGCGTGCATAGTGTTGCCGGTCGTTTCTACATTGTATCCGAAATTTACCCAGTGGCAATGAATTTTGCGGTCGATTGGTCTCATGTATATTATTCAAATTAGAACTAATTGGTAAGGACATATTTTATTCGGATAAAAAACATTAATGGTTTAATGTGAAGTCTTATTTAGTTTTAAAATTTCTGACCTTTCCCTTTTGTCTTTTTTTCCGGATGCATTTGTTGGGGTACACATTTTGGGGCCTCACCACCTTTTCATCGAGGACCTCTCTTTCATCGAGGACCTCTCAATCTTGTCACTTTATTCCGGTGTTTACATTAGAAGCTTCACCAATTATGGTATGTTTCTTTTATATGGCCCGAAAAATGCTGCTGCAGATAGTTAACAGATTATTAGTCTAGCTTGAAATAACTCGTACACATATGAAGTGTTTATATTTGAATAGTACATACAGGTACCCGTGTTCTGTATTATTTCATTAGCGTCGTATGATACCGTTGCATCTTTAGCTTTCTCGAAGATAAGTGTCTAGTTTGATTCGTACTTTCATTTGTATGGTTAAAATCTAGGGTCTTTTAACCGGTCCTCAGTTGTGCGTATTTGCCGATAGTCGTAACGTAACCAATAATGTCTGCATGTCAAAAACCATACATATGTAGCAATAAATATTGATGCAACTATAATGCAGGATTTTGTCAAAGGAACAATTGTTTACCAATCGCCACTTTTATGGTAGGTCGGATGTTCTCCAAGTCCATAAGCTGAAAGGGATTTGCCGACGTGGGCGCGCGGCTGACCTTTTTTCTTTTTTGGCATACTCTTGGGATGAGTTGGCGTACACATTTTAATGAGATATGAAAATTAGAAGACACCAATAAGAAATTTTGGATGTAGATGGATGTTGAATGGTGTGGTATTTATAGCTAGTTAAAATTTTATGTAACTTATACATATTAAAAGACTACATGTGAAGAGACTCTTTTAAATGTTTGATATTTACTATGCAATTGGTTAGGGAAATCAAAAGATTAACGATTAATAAGCTTCAATAATTTGCCCTTTCCATATTAAAAGATTAAGCGCATCACTTGATATTCCATCTTATATATTTCAATATTCAATTCGTGCCTCTTCATAAACCAATCTGAATTTGCATTGAATATGAGGGCATACTAAAACGAAATCATTTGTAGTTATTTTGGTATGCATAAACATGTATGTACCGTACTTTTGGTTGTGCACAACCCCCCTTGCGCATTAAATTAAATGCAACTTTGTGTAACTGCAGTGCGAGAAACCGGATCGGTTACGATGGCAACCGGATCGGTTACATTTTGACCCAATGTCCAGCCGGATCCGGTTACGGGTTGTGACCCAACGGTTGGGTTATTGCAGTTTTGACTTTTTGTTGACTTTTGCTCATACGCTTCATTCTTTGCTCTCGCTGATGATTTCAAAGGCAAAACTTGATCTTTCCTTGTTGTAGATACTTAGAAATCATTGTGCTTCCCAATCATTGGATCCAATAGCTTTCTAGCTCGACTTCCTTCCTCGAGAATCTTCCAAATGTGCATAAAAACTTAATTTCTTCATTATTCGTGATACCTGGCTACATATACATACACAATACGCATCTTTTGCACTTTTGCAACAATTATGAGTAAATATAGCCGATTATCTTGCACAAAACTAACAATAACGCTACTAAAAACATGTTCATTTTAGGCGTTATCAGGGCCTAACAATATCTCCGCTAACAGCCCCCTGCAGTTTGAGCGGGAGAGGAACGAACACTCAAGCTGGAGCGAAACTCATCAAACAATGTCGTAGGTAAGCCTTTGGTGAAGATATCCGCATACTGATAACGAGATGGAACATGGAGAACACGTATATGACCAGTGGCAACCAAATCACGAACGAAATGAATATCAATCTCAATATGCTTCATGCGTTGATGTTGCACGGGATTAGATGAGAGATAGACATCACTCACATTATCGCAGTAAACTAGCGTAGCTGTAGACAGTGGTGTATGAAGCTCTCGTAATAGATTACGTAACCAGCAGGTTTCCGCAACAGCATTGGCAACACCCCTATACTCAGCTTCTGCACTGGAGCGAGAAAGCGTAAATTGCCGCTTAGAGGACCAAGAAAGGAGATTGTTGCCAAGAAAAACACAATACCCTGATGTGGACCGACGTGTAGTTGGACAACCAGCCCAGTTAGCATCCGAATAGGCAATCAAAGAGGATGTCGATGCTGAATAAAGCTGTAAACCATAGTCTAATGTACCCCGAACATAACGAAGTATCCGCTTCAGAGCAGAGAAATGAGGCTCCCGAGGATCATGCATAAAAAGACAAACCTGTTGAACTGCATAAGATATATCCGGCCGAGTGAATGTAAGATACTGAAGAGCACCAGCAAGGCTACGATACAAAGTAGGATCTGAAACAGGATCACCATCACCTGCAAGTTTGGTATCCGTGTCAACAGGAGTCCGACATGGGTTGCAAGTGAGCATATTCGCACGATCAAGAACCTCAGTGGCATACTTCAATTGAGAGAGAAACATCCCCGAAGTATTACGTGTCACACTAATGCCCAGAAAATAATTAAGAGGACCAAGATCTGTCATAGAAAACTCTGCATGAAGTGAATCAATAACTTGTTGTAGAAGCACAAAAGAAGATGCAGTCAACACTATATCATCAACATATAACAATAAATAAGATGTATCTGTCCCTTGACGATAGATGAAAAGCGAAGAATCACACCGACTATGATGAAAGCCAACCCGAGTCGCATAGGCAGCAAACCGCTGAAACCAGGCTCGAGGAGCCTGTTTAAGCCCATATAATGATCGCTGCAGAAGACAAACATGATCAGGATAACGAGGATCCCGAAAACCAGGAGGCTGATGCATATAAACATTCTCAGATAAATATCCATGTAAAAATGCATTCTTGACATCAAGCTGATGAATAGGCCAATGTCGAGAAATAGCAAGACTGAGAACTGTACGAATCGTCGCCGGTTTCACCACCGGACTAAATGTCTCATCAACATCAATACCTGTAAGTTGTATGCTGCCGTTCGCTACAAGACGAGCCTTGTAACGACTAAGACTACCATATGCATTATGTTTATGCCGAAAAAGCCACATGGAACGAACAATATTCGCATCCGATGGTCGAGGCACAAGAATCCAAGCATTATTTTTTATTAAAGCATTATATTCATCAATCATAGCACTATGCCAATTAGGGTCACGAAACGCATGGGTGTAAGACTTGGGAAGTGGAGAGATGGTGGACACATTTAATGTAAACCGTTGAGTAGGACGGTTAGAACCAACACGATAGCGAGTGACAATGGGGTGAATCGACACGGGATTAGGATTATTGATTTGGTTCGAGGAAATAGTGGAAGTATGGTGGTGAGGTTGCTGGTGGGGCGAAGGAGCTTGTGGACTTGGTAACGTAGTAGTAGGAGTTGGGTCGTGGGATATAGATACTGGTGTTGGGCCTGATGTTGGGCTGTGATTATTTGGTGATTGGGTTGGGGTACAAGGGTGAGGTATTTCGTCGTGGGGAGCAGGTATAGTGGACGTGGGATTAGGAGGGGATTGCGTGAGAAGTCGTTGTTGAATTAAATTTGGTGATGTGTCGAGGAAGGTGTACGAGGGTGAGGTATTAGGCGTCATAGACCCATAAGGAAATACCAACTCATCAAAAGTCACATGGCGAGAGAGTATAATCTTGTCTGTGTTAAGGTCAAGACATCGATACCCACGATGGTTGGTTGGATACCCAAGGAAAATGGAGGGTGTGGCACGTGGTTCAAGTTTATGATTGGTGTGGATATGCGGATAACAAAGACAACCAAAAACACGAAGATCCATGTAATTGGGTGTGGTTTTAAACAGACGAGTGTGAGGGATCTCATTTTGTATGGCGTGGAAGGTAAGATGTTTAAAAGATAGGCGGCCATATGTAGTGCTTCGACCCAAAAAGTTGGTGGTAAATGTGCTTGGAATAAAAGGGTTCGGATTAGGTTGTTAATGGTATGAATCATGCGTTCTGACTTGCCATTTTGTTGGGACGTTTTTGGACACGAGAAGCGAATGGTAATTCCATTAGAGGCAAATAATTGGTGTAGGTCATTATTATCAAACTCACCCCATGATCACATTGCAAAGATTTGATGTCACAATTAAATTGGTTCTTAACAAAAGCACGAAAATGAACAAATTTAGATAACGTTTCAGACTTGTTACGTAAAGGATACACCCATAAATAATGCGAAAAATGATCTAAAAACAAGACATAATATTTAATACCCGTAATACTAGAAAGTGGTGAGGTCCACAAATCCGAATGAATAATATCAAAAGGAGATTTAACAATTGTCTCAGAAAGCGGAAAAGGAAGCCACACGTGCTTGCCAAGCTGACAAGCATGACAAAGTACGGGAGACTTAGTCTTATTACATGAAATGAATTTATTTGAAACTAAAGAGCGTAACACATCACTTCCTGGGTGACCAAGACGTTGGTGCCACGTATTCTGACTAACTAGAAAAGATTGAGGGGTTGTCGGGTTGGTGACAGGATATAGATCACCAGTGCTGTCACATCGGAGAAGAATTTGACGGGTCCAGAAATCCTTCACAGAAAAACCAAACTCATCAAACTCAACGGTACATTTATTGTCACAAACAAATTGACGAACAAAAATTAAATTTTTGACAATATTAGGCGTAATAAGAACATTATTTAAGTGGAGGGGTCGGTGAGGAGTAGGCAAAGTGCTATGTCCCGTGTTGGTGACATGAATAGAATTATAGTCACCAACAAAGACAGATGGATACAAGCAAGAATTAAAAATAGTACTTAAACTATTAGCAGAGGAGTTAAGATGAGAGGACGCACCGGTGTCCATATTCCAATTAGCATTGGTTGGATCTTGAAGAGTCATGGTGTTGAAGGCTTGAGGGAGAACTGTCTCTTGACCGGATAAAGTAGGCTGCTGACCCGAACCAGGAATAGTGTGAACAAATGCATGTTGCTGCTGTGGGGGCTGAACATTAAAACCAGGAGGCACGTTGGGCCTGGAGCCCAAGACACCAGGTTGTGAAGCTGCAAGTTGCGAGCGGGCCTGGCCCAATTGTTGTTACATCCTGTCTTGAGCCAACTGCTGCTGTTGGGTTTGCAAAAGTGCCAACAGGTTTTGTAGATTATCAAGGCCCAATGCATGCGAGCCCAAGCCAGTATTTGTAGAGTTTGGAGCCCGACCAGTAGAAGTACCATTTGAGGAAGTATTACGTGTATTACCTGCTGAGGAGTTTTGTCCAAGACGACCAGAGGAGTCATGAATAAACCGACATGTGTTTCCCCATCAACAATAGCCACGAGAAAAATTGCGACACACTTGAGGCTCAAAATTGCGATTGTTGTTACGAGTATCTCGCGAGTTGCGACTCTCCTGCCCCCGAGTATTAGGTGTCTCAGCCAAAAGAATTTGAGGAGCCGCGGAGGTTGTGTTGGAAGACAAGGGCTGTGGTTTGGAGTTGAGTTGCAGCTCTTCGGTGGTGACCATTGAGAGCATCTCCTCAAGGTCGGGAAAGGGGTCTTTATGAGCAATGATCGTGGCAAAATTAGCAAAATTTTCACTTACGCCGTTTATGGCATAGGTCACAACATCGTCATCAGACATATGGGAGCCAAGATCATTCAACAAAGTAACAATACCTTCTATTTTACGAAAATAAGCATCAGCACTAAGATCACCCATTTGAATAACACGTAACTCACCTTTTAAAGCGATTGTTCGTGTACGTTTGTTGTCGAGAAAGAGCTTCTCAACATGATCCCAAGCATCTTTAGCCGTGGGAGGATTAGCTTTGATTAGTCTACCTTGAAGAGTAGGAGCAAGAGTAAGAAAAATCCAAGACTTAACAATGGAATTGGCTGTTAACCATTCGTCCGTTGGTGGAGATGAAGTGGACGCGCTTGAGGCTTCACTTTGGATGTGCTTTAGAACACTAAAGTTGTTGCAATGAATTTTGAAAAAATAGCACCAAGACGAGTAATTAGACTCATCTATGTTAAGCTTAACGGGAACAAGGTTATTAATATTGTGGACGGCATAGAGTTTTTCCACGAGTGTTAGTGTTGGAGGTGGGGGAGGGTGATCACCAACAGTCATTATGATGGTGAGTTAGGGGAGATAAACGGCAGTAAGGGTGAGGGGAGGGAAGATAGGATCGTAATTGTGTATTAGGGTTTAGAGGATCTTTAGGCTTGATACCATGTAAACCGTATTTGATTAATGAATACTGAATTACAATGTTCTGTATAAATAATACACTAATGGGCCTAATTACCAATACTAAACCACAATAATCAATATTACATTTGGGCCTAACAATATCTCCACTAACATGTACGATTGAACGCTTTGCACATTCTCATATACATATCCAATATACAGATCCAACGAGACCTGCACCCAATCTTAAAAAAAACTCAAACTCGAACCTCTAATTGGATTCAATAATGTTACTATCAACCCAATATAGAATCTTTGAGATCTCAAACTATAAAGCTGAAAACACAAGGGTGTGAATGATACAAATTCCACATCCCACGGGGGTCCTTACAAAAGAATTTTGAAAACAATTGGGCCATGATGCGTGTATTAAAAAAACACAAAAATTCCAGATCAAAATAATAAATTTAAGAATTTAATATAGCCCATTCGTCAATCAGATTATTACTCTGTCTTTCTCTCACTCATCACACTCTCTATCTCTGATCAGTTTTTATAACTGAATTTTCTGATTCAAATCGCCCTCTGTTTCATTTCTTAATTTAACGGTATGTCCTTTTAATTCTAATTACTGTTACGTATCGAATATAGTACTAATAGTATCATCACATCACATCATAATTTGTAGTATCATTTTACGTTTAATTTCTGTTAGTTTTGGCGTAATAAGAGTATATAACCGTTTGATTAGCGTTTTGTTTTTGTGAAAGAATGTTTTTATTCATTTTTTTTAGCTTAATTGCTAAGTTTTAGTGATGTTTGACCGAGTTTGTTTATGTTGATTAAATTTTGGTGTTGTGTTTGGTAGTGAAATTTAGGTTAACAAGCTAAATGATTTACATGTGAGTTGATAGCAGCTGTATAATCATTATAGCTTTATTTTTGTAGAATTTTTTACATCGTTTTCAAATTTGAATTTAGGTACTCGAATTCTGTTTTTATTGTAAAGAACTTTCTTGCGACTCACAAGCTTCATTGATTATATCATTACGAGTAGGTGAATTTTACCACTGGGAAGAATTTTTTTTGGGAAAAAGTTACTTTGTACACATATAAAGTAGATATACATGTCTATCTAGACATGCACAAGGACAGGTTTAAACCGGTTCCAAACCTGTCCGAAATATCAGTCAGTTTTCTCCAAATCGACCTATTTGGTCTATATTTTAACACCCAATTTTAGTTTATTTTTACAACTAGTATCAGGACTAATACATAAAATTTGTCTATTTCTTTACGGCCAAAAGTCAATATTTTCTATAGGATTTATATGTGGTCATAGCTTTCAGTGTTAAAACCGGACCGATGTAATATACATGCTTCATCTGCTAAGAAATATTCGATTAGCGGAAAGCACATGCTTGATTTGTTCATTAATTTTGACTAGTTTATAGTATACGCATACGGTAGGAAGAATATTTTTGAGTAAATACGTTGGTTTACTGTATTTTTGACACGGATTTAGGAAAAGCACATTTTGTTCTGTTTTATTAGAGAGCAAGGTGTCATAACAAGGTTAAAGTTAGATCGTCATGCCCACCATATGTGTCAAGATCCCATTTTCCCACAACTAACCACAACAAACCCCTCCTCACTATAACAAACCTCAACCTCTTCATTTAGGCCCCACCACTATCATTTTATTTTTTTTATTCAACTGTACATACACACACTATATATTAAAGCCAATATTTAATCCATGAATGTCAGATATGTTACTTCGTCGTCCCGACGATTTTGGAAGCGACGGCGAGCCACGACGGGCAACGCCGGTGTGGCGGCGGCCCACGGCGACCCTCCACGTAGGCCACGGCGAGCCACAACCACCCCCACACCGTCCACTCTTAGAAACATACAAATTGGTAACTGACAAAACTGAAATTATAATAAACAATGAACACCTTTATCCTCGTTGATTTGGACAAGATGAATACAATAGTCAAAAATAAAGGCCGTAAGATTTGAGATTGCTTGTATGAGTTAAACTCATTGTTCATGTGTGAATTGTGAAATGACTTTTACAATTTGTTTTTGAAAACTATACCGGTGCATCTTTTATTTTATATAATTAGTTGATGCTGATATCCACTTATAGTGCAGCCATCTAATAACAGCCATATGTTTGCAACAAAGGATACGTCATTATCTTGTAAACTATTGGTTACTTTGGACTATTAAATGGCAAATGACAAAAAGGATAAATATGATTGGAATATTTGGTGAATTTTATATTGATGCTTGCTTTTGAGGATCTTAAAATATGTAACGTGGCATACAAGAACTTCCACCTATTGTTTATACTGCACCGATAATTTTTTTTTTCACTTTAGTGGTAACTTACGAAAATCATGACCTTCTGTTTCTTTGTGTCTGAATTTATGAAATACGTATATTGTTTTGACTTTCAGGATCGTGCTTAATAGCGTAAAAGAGTAAGATTTTCGCTGTATAATCGAAGAGCACCATCTTTGTTCTTTTGACAAAGACTGTGTTCTTCTTGGAGATTTGAGCGACACTGGGTGAAAACAGAACACAAATATGAAGAATCGTTTGAGAAATAAACTGAAGTCGATCCTTGGCAGTCATATTGATCCCGATAAAGATGAGGAACTTAAAGGGAGTAATATAGGTACGTATACAGTGAACACTTCTGTCCTTTTGTTAAACTTATTGTCATATGATATTGATATTTGCTGTATTGTCCAATGATAAGATAACGAAATCTAAACCCAAGCACTACATAGGTATAAAATTTTGGACCTGCCTTTGGAGAGTTTTATTCCCATCATTGGCTAAATCAAACTATTCTTCTATAAGAACTCATTTATCAGCATAACAGATGCCCTACAAACTAATGGCCATATCGATTCTTAAAGCATTGTATTTTGGTTGTAAAAATATCCTTTTCGTGCAAAATGAAAAGAACGTATACAGTTTGCAAGGATAAGCAATCATTGACAAGAAAGGGCCACTGAATATGCTCTTTTTTCGGATTCACCTTTGCGTAATCTGTCAAAAATAGCTCAATATAGGTAGAACCATGGTTAAATTGCAAAAAAATGTCAAACATGATGGCTCAAAAAGTCTGAGTATTCTTGTCTTAAATCGATGTTTTTTCTTAAAACAAACATGCTGAAATTTCCAATTAGTCAAACCAATATAAACCAGCAGGCAACTAACTGAATTCTATTAAATGCATTAGGGATAAACTTAAAGCAACTGATGCTGATCCAAGTTATCCTCTCCTATATGATAAATTTCCTATCTATCTTCTTGGTGCCTACTTAGATTGTTTTGACTCCATTCTTAGCACTAGCAGTGGTATATCTAGATATCTATCAAAGGGCATGCAATTTTTTTTTCCTCAAAAATGCATTTAGTGTTAAATTCTTAAAAAAAATAATTACATTACGGATGATGCTTTTGGATGATGCTTTTGGTATGTCCGCCACTGAGTTCAAGGTGGAGTAGAAGCTAATGCAAGAATGACGTTTTGTTGATGAATAAACAATAGCAAAAAAAGGAAAATATAACTTCATCAGTTACTTTGTATAGCTGATAGCCATGATTTTGGTAGATTTACTTAGTAAAGCGGTTCATATTGTTGACTTCTGTGATTTAATGCTCTGAACTGATCTACAGAAATGGAAGATAACTATAAGAAGATTCTAGAGCTTCTCAAAGAGGAAGATGCAGATGAAAGAAACAAACTTGTTGGGCTGATTGAAGATTTCCACAAACATCATCAATCCATCTATGAGCGCTATGATCATATCACAGGTGAGCTAAGGGCAAAAGTTCATTCTAAGAAAGATAAAGACTCTTCCTCCTCTTCATCCAGCTCCGATTCAGATTCAGACGGTAAATTTACAAAGAAAGGAAGTAAAAATGGGAAACTGAAAGCAATTGATCTCCTTAAGGATCAACTTCAAGCTACAAGCACAGAAATTGATGAGTTGAGAGGAAAGTTAGCCATTACAATGGAAGAAAAGGATGCACTGAGTTCAGAATGTCAGGCTGCTTTGAACAAAGAACAAGAAACCTCGAAGATGCTCGAAGAGTCGAAACTTGAAGCTGAAAGATTGCATGAAGAAAACTCAAAACTTTTGGCAGATAACAGTGACCTCACTTCGAAATTTGAAAATTCCAAAGTGCTGGAAGGTGAACTCAGTCAGAAACTAGAAGAACTAAACACAGTTATTGTTGGGCTGGAAGCAGAGATCGAGGGTTTCAAGACAGTCCAATCTGGAATGAAGGAGAAGATGGAAACAACAGACGAGGAGCTATCGAAGTTAAGTCAAACACTAGAAGCTACTGAAGCAGAGAAGAATTCTCTATCAATAAAAGGTTCAGAGTTAGAAGAAGAGATCAAAGTTAATCATGAAAAAATCGAAGAACTTGTCACTGAATGTAGCCAGTTAAAAGAAAAGTTAGCTGAAAAAGAGAAAGAGCTTTTAAGTCACGCAGAAATGCACGAGTCTCACAAGAGTGAGACAGAAATTAAATTAAGGGTTTTGAAGAAGAGTTTGAGTCTTTGAATTCAGAGAAAAGAGAGATTGAGATTCAGAAAGAAGAAAAAGTCAGCAACTTGCAGAGGGAGTTGGAATCTTTAAGCATTGAGAAAACAAAGCTGGAAGAAAATGTTCAATCTTTATTGGATAAAGTAAATGAAAATCAAGAAGAAATAATGTCTCTATGCAGCCAAAAAGTCGTATTAGAAAGTCAACTGGAGAAAAGTAGTCAAGAAATTTCGGGTTACTTGATTCAGATAGATTCGTTGAAACAGGAGTTGGAAGGTAAAATAGCAGAAGAACAGAAATTGATAGAAGAGAAAGAAGTTCACGTTGGTCGGGTGAAAGATTTAGAGGAAGAGGTGAGATCGTTGCACAGTCTGAAGGCTGAGTCAGATTCAGAAGTAAGTAAAAAGAGTGAGGAAATTGCAGAGTATGTTAGTCAGATAGAGAATTTGAAAGAAGAGGTTGCAAAAATGACTACTGTTCAAGAAAAGACGATGGAAGAGAAGGAAAGTTATGAGTCAAAGGTCAAAGATCTAGAATTGCAGCTCGAATCCGTGAACAACCTGAAAAATGAATCAGAAATGCAACTCGAGAAAAAGGGTCTTGAGATATCAGATTTCTCGATTCTCATTCAAAATCTGAAAGAAGAACTTGAAACAAAGTTAAAAGAACAAGAGAAGACAGTGGAAGAGAAGGACGGCTATGAATCAAAGGTTAAAGATCTAGAATTGCAGCTCGAATCTTTGAATAACCTGAAAAACGAATCAGAATTACAACTCGAGAAAAAGGGTTCTGAAATCTCAGAACTCTTGACCCTGAGTCAAAGTTTGAAAGAAGAGCTTGAAAGCAAGTCAAAAGAAAAAAAGAAGACAGTGGAAGAGAAAGAAAGCTTGGAGTCGAAAGTCAAAGATCTAGAATCTCAACTTGAGAACGTGGCCAACTTAAAAATTGAATCAGATATGCAACTAGAGCAAAAGTGTATAGAGATCACGGAACTTCTAACTCTGAGCCAAAGTCTGAAAGAAGAACTTGAAAGCAAGTCAAAGGAACAAGAGAAGACGGTGGAAGAGAAAGAAGGCTATGAGTCCAAAGTTAAAGATCTAGAATTGCAGCTTGAATCCTTAAACACCCTGAAAAATGAATCAGAAATGCACCTTGAGAAAAAAGGTCTTGAAATTTCAGAATTCTTAATTCTCATTCAGAATCTGAAAGAAGAACTTGAAGTAAAGTCCAAAGATCAAGCAAAAACCGTAGAAGAGAAGGAAGGCTACGAGTCAAAGGTTAAAGATCTAGAATTGCAGGTCGAATCCTTAAACCACCTGAAAAGTGAACTAGAAGTGCAACTTGAGAAAAGGGTATTGAAATTTCAGAACTTCTAACCCTGAATCAGAGTCTGAAAGAAAGTATTGAAATCATGTCAAAAGATCAAGCGAAGACAGTAGAAGAGAAGGAAGGCTACGAGTTAATGGTCAAAGAGCTGGAATCGAAACTTGAATCCTTGGAGAAGCTGAAATATGAATTGGAATTGCAACTCGAGAAAAAGGGTACTGAAACTTCAGAACTCTTAATCCAGAACCAAAGTCTGAAAGATGAACTTGAAACAAAGTCAAACGATCAAGCAAAGACATTGGAAGAGAAGGAGAGTTGTGAGTCAACGATCAAAGATCTCGAATTGAAGCTCGAATCGTTGACCAACCTGAAAAACGATTCAGAAATGCACATTGAGAAAAAGGGCTCTGAAATTACAGAACTCTTGATCCTGAGCGAAAGTCTAAAATCAGAACTTGGAAGTAAGTCAAACGATCTGGCAAAGATGGTTGAAGAGAAGGAAGGCTATGAGTCAAAGGTCAAAGATCTAGAGTCGCAGCTTGAATCTGTGAGCAGCTTGAAAATTGAATCAGAAACACAGCTCGAGAAAAAAGGTCTGGAACTTTCAGAACTTATAATCGTTATTGAAAGTCTGAAGCAAGAACTTGAAAGCAAGTCAAAAGATCAAGCGAGGACGGTGGAAGAGAAAGAAGGCTATGCGACAAAGGTGAGTGGATTGGAAAATGAACTGACTTCTGTTGTCAGTTTGAAAGACGAGTTGGAGAAGCAACTCGAAAGTGAAAAACAAAATTATGTTCAGCTACAAAACGAACTACAAGATAAGATTCAAGCACTGGAAGTTACTTTAGTTCAAAAAGATAACAAAATTAAAGAAATGGCAGAAGAGATCGAAAAGGTGATCCAATCAAAAGAACAAACTGTTGAGAAACTAGAAGAAGCCATTGAAGACCTAAAGGGAGATCTCGAAATCAAAGGAGAAGAAGTCACGGCTTTGACAGAAACAGTCAGAAACCTTGAAGTCAAAATCCGTCTCACAAACCAGAAACTTCGTAACAGAACAGACTTTAAATGAGAAAGAAGGTGATCGCGCAGGTAAGGAGGACAAGCTGCATCAAGAAAACAAATCACTTAGAGAAAAGATTTCTGCATTATCTGAAACTATTGCTGATTACAAAGAATCCCAGGAGAGTGTCAAGAAGGAGATAACACAGAAAGTTAACGAGATAACAGGTGGCATCGATTCACTTACTGTAAAGTTTGAAGAAGATCATGGACACATTTCAACACGTATATATGAAGTCATGAATGAAATCCAAGTTTCGAAGATTTCAATAAAGAACATAAGCTCTGAAAAATATGATCTGAAAGAAAAGGTGGCAAAAATGTTGGTACAACTGAAAACACTTGAAACCGAGAAAGAGAATCTGAAGAATTCCGTTGATCAGCTTGAGCAGAAAACAGTTGGAAGCGACAAAAAGATCAAAGAGTTAGAAACACTAATTCACGTGAAAGACGAAGGTTTACAGGATCTCGGAGAGGAGAAGAGAGAAGCCATAAGACAGCTGTGCATTTTGGTCGATTATCAACGAGACCGTTATGATCATCTTCAAGAACTTCTTTCAAAGAAAACCACAGTTGGAAGAAGGCAAGCCACACAGTAAATAGTTCCTCTGTAAAATTGAATTTATTTCCTTTTTTCGTGTTGTGCATTTTGAGTACATTCGTTTCGATTCTTATAGAGGTCTATGGTTTAAATCACATAGTTCTTAAACCAGACTCTTTCAAAGCCGAGAATTGGTGCACCAGGGTTCACCTTTTTCTCAATATTATTCGCTATTGTAAGTCAGGATTTATTTGTTTTGGAATGTTCATTATATACAAAATTGGGGTAGGTTTGTATTGTGTATAGGAGATTACGTGTCGTTTCCTAGTTTGTATTTTTTATTCATTCAGGCATTATTTGGACATCATCTGTTTGTGCTGATGCATTTGATCTTTAGTACTAGCCTCTTATTCTTTCAGTGTGCACATGTTCACTACATATTATTGAGTTACATCAACTTATTTTCACGCTTTTTATACTAAAAGCGATATGAAAAGTAAGTTGTTTTCAGCAAATATTAGGACTACAAAATAAAATAAAAAATCACATTTAGTAATCGTGGGCATAATGTTGCGTAAACGTGTGAAGGGCACACATTGGAGTGTTGATATGTTCGGTTTCACTTATCACTGTGCTTGTTGGATATCATGTTTTCTAAACTGTTATCTGGTCAATCAGTTTCCTATTTGGTTATGGATTTATTGGAGTGAAAGCACTCTATTACACTAGTTTTATATGCAACTACTATGTTGTCTTTGATCATGTACCTTCTGGTCAACTAGTGATCAAGTGCTCTCCATGAGATGGGAAATGAAAACTATTACCCACACGCTGTTTGTGAATAAGTTATTGTGTGATAATGAGCAAGGGCCTACGTCAAAGGGCAAGAACGTACCTCTCCAGCTCTCCTTTTTATTGGGCATAGCTAACTTGAGTTAGGTGAGAAGAAACCACAACCGCACATTTCAGATGCACCTAAAGAAATAGATGCATCTCCTCATAAATTTCTCCTCCCTATTTAAAATGTTTGGCTCAAATTTCTTCACATTCTTCTTATTTAAAATTTTCTTCTCACTAGATCTATTCCCTAGCTAACTTAGCCAACAGGAAAAAAGAACTTAGAAACCTGGTTGCGTAAATTGAACTCCATGCACACACACAATCGCATCATGCGCAGAACGCTAATTGAGGAAATGATCGAAGAGGACTGGCCTCTAAAGGTTCTACTAATATAATTTGCTTTAATATCAAAACAGCAAAATCCTAAACCTTTGTTTTGTTAGTATTTTGCATGCTTTGGCAGGGACGCCATTTAACTTGAGAGTTTTTTGATTTTTTATGATTTTGATTATCATATTGCTACACAACAATACTTACAGCGATCCTTCGTCAATCATCATCATATTCCTTACGTTACCTTCTCTTTTATCCAAAGTTATGATTTTACATTTTTACACTACACTGATCAACATCATCTATCAATAACAGCGTCATCATCATTGTAGTTAAGCAAACATTCTTTCGTCTCCAAGCATATATTTTGCCCTGAATTTTTTTTTTCAAAACCATTTTTTTATCTCTATAAATACTCAAACAACACATCATTTTTTTTCACACTTTCATAATTCAAATGCAAGTTTATATACTTCCTCTCTATAACAAATATTAATGTTTTAGACAACTCTCCGTTATTCGACGACATTCTTGCTGACATTGCCTCAAGAGCCCCTTATATGGTTAATGAAACTAGGTATGAACAGGGATATTACTTGGCTGACGTAATTTACCCACAGTGGTCGTCAAATCCTTCTCGTCAAAAACTGACGAAAAACATACTTATTTTAAAAGGAAACAAGAAAGTGCCCGAAGGATGTTGAACGTGCTTTTGGTGTGCTTAAAGGACGTTGGGGTATACTACAACAACCAACACGTAAAATGGAATGTAAAGATACGTAGAATCATGTATTCTTGCATTATTTTGCATAACATGATTTTAAAAGATCAAAAATTTGCATTATGTGACTATAACGAAATGTGGGTGGATCCGTCAGTACGTATGAGGCAACAAAGGTGGGTCGAAAGATGTGATACTCACCGTCGCAAGGCAAAAGAAATACGCGACCGAGAAACGCATACTCAACTCCAAATAGACCTTATGGAGCAAGTCTGGTAGAACCATCTTGAACGACAACAACAAGAGAGCGACGACGATGAATAAGTATTTGCTATGTTTCGTTATTTTTTTTCGTTGTAATTTTTTTTAGTTATTTTATATTTCGTATTGTAATATGTTTAAGAATTAATGATATATATATATTTTTTTTAATAAATGAAGTGTTTGTTTTAGTTTAGGGGTTGAATTTGAAAATATTTGAGTTAAAGTTTAACTTGAGTAAGTTATGATAATGAGTGTTTTTTTGTTAAGTTAAGGTGAAATGTTAAAGCTGATGTGGAGCTGACGTGACAAATATTAAGGTTTAACCTTAGGGCACCAAACCTAATGCTCTTATGGGTTGCTCAGAAACAAAAAATGTGGTGGGTTGAGGTTAAATACATTACTCACATTTTCAAATAGGTAGTGATACTTACACCACTTTTATTGATGCACCCACCAAAATTATGCATATAGCATGTTGTAACATGTGCATTAATAATGTAATACATTGTGGCGTGTGCATAAAAAAATGGTGTAAATATCAACCTCTTTTCAAATACACTTTGATTAAAAAAAAAGGTAAAAAATGACAAAAAAAAAAACAAAAAAACAAAAAACTTGAGGATCACTTCTTGGGCCTTATTTTTGTGTTGGGCCAAGTATTGTGATACAACATGAATAAGAGTTAAAACCGACCCATATAAACCCAGTCCGGTTAGACCAAACCCGGTCTCTTATAAAGTCGAGTTATATGTCATATTTTTGGAAACCAATAATCAATATAACTCGATATAAGCCCATTAACCGCAATGAATTGACCAATAACACCCCTAACTAGTTGCATGTTAAAAAAACTCGATTTTGCTCCTCGTGACACCTTAACGAGGTTTTTACACGAACCAATGCGATAACACTTGAAACTTGCGTTTCTTTTAATTTGAGACCATAAATAATGAAGTCGAGTATTCTCAATAAAAACCGAGTCTCAAATACTCCGTTTTATTTTGTTTCGGTGTTATATGTATAATTTGTACCAGCTAACATGTCAGTTTTTTTTAGTGTTGTTTATGTGATGATACCCGATGCTTTTTAAATAGAGATGCACAAAGACAAGTTTTAAAAAAAACCCCGAGCCCAGTCAAAAGACAAACCAAATATTTTAACCGAATATAAATAAAGTTTTCTTTTTGAAGCGTTCTAGGCAGTTAGTTTTTCTCATGTTTCTTCATTTTTTTATTTGTTTTGGAGTGGTCTTAGTTTTTAGCTGATTTTGGACATGTTTTTAGTCTGTTGTAGTTTTGATAATTCTATATATATACTAAATATGGGGAGAACAAATGACTTAAAGTGGAGCATTAATGTTTATCTTATAGAAATAAAGCTAAATAGTCCTAAAGTTTAAGCTGTCGTTTCAGAAAAAAATCGTAAGTCGTCAGTGGGAAGCGTTTAATTCTTTATCTAACGAATTTTACTAAAAAGTCGTTAGGTGGCAAAGATCACATAAAGTAAGTCTTTTCCTTTCATTAATTTCATATCTATATTCATATTTCAACAAAATAGTCTCCACTATCTTTAAGTTCACAATCTTTTATAAAATCACAATCCAACTTCAAACTAAATAGTCCCTAAGGTTTGAATCAGATTACCCAAAGTCAGGTCCTTCACCACTACTAACCAAATAAAGTTTCTAGCGTTAATTCTTATCTATAGCAATTTACTCAAAAAACTAATCCCTGCCGTCATAAGTGTCTTAACTAGCAGTATTCAAATTTAGCTAGTAAAACATTATTAACAATGAAACTGTTACATAACCGGACATTTTGAAGACGTCATCAGCTTCAACATTTAGAATTGTCTTTAACATTAACAACTTTACTATCGAGGACGTAGGAAATCATCACCATTACGTCAACAACTAACCAAATAAATAGACAAACAAATTTTCCCATTGTTGTTGACATTCATGGGTTTATCCAAATTTTAACATTTGTACCTACAAATGGGTTTTATCGTCAAAATAATCCTCTAGTGATGGCAGTGACAGTTGGGTTATGGGATGGTAGTGGTAGCATGAACGCACGGTGGTCGGTCGATGGAGCAATTTAAACTAAAACCTTAATTGAAAGTAAAATTTGTAGATTTGACATATAATAATTTTGTGTTTATAATATATAATAATTTATAAATTCAAATAATATTAAAAAACTATTAAAAATTGACATTGTTGTAAGATATTAAAATCCTAATCTAATCTTAAGATTTTTAATATTACAAAAATAAAAATAATTTTAAGTAGAATCCCAATATTAAAAAGCATGGTGTTTAACTTATCAAGAGTCAAACTCAAATTCACACAAAGAAAACGACGGTTTGAATACTTTAGACCCCTATGGCCGTATTTTCAGTCAAGCCCCTGTACTTAAAACACCTTTGAATTTCCGCACAAATAATATAATATTCTCATGACTATAGTCTACCAAACTCCTATAAACAAGAGCGCCTTCCCCCCCAAATTCACCAGAAATAAATCACACCCTTTCTCATCGCAATCCGCCTTTTTTTCCGATCAATTTCTTGTTGACTTTTGTTGACCAACAACAACTTACATATCAATTATATATGACGATTCAGCTACAACAACCGTTATTACCAGCAGGTATTATTTCATTTTTATAAAATTTTAAGTCTGGTGTTGCATGTTTACGGACTTTCTATTTTTAGAATACATGGTTTATGAAATTACTTGTTTCCTGTTGTTTTCGTTAATTGACGTGTACCGAACGTTTGTTTCCTTATTTCGATGATAACGAACCTAATTATTTACATTTTGATGTAAATAATTTATTATTTGAAAACATAGTTTACCTAACACAAACTTGTGTTGATTTTAGTTTTTATATATATTTTTTTGTCAGATGTCTCGATTTCTAGGAAATGAACTTGGTCTCATAATTTTGTGTTACGTGTTTTGTTTAGTTATTCCATTGTAATGTCGTGAATAATTTTTTGTCAACCTTTATAGACCTGGTCCACCACCCCGGATAATTTGAAATTTTAGTAACTAGTACACTCAATAGAAAATTATGCTAAATTATTTTGTTGCAAGTTAGATATGAAGTGACTTTTTCTTTAAATAATTGAGCAATCCTAAATGCCTCATTAAAAGGTGTAATAATTGTATGGTATAAAATGTACTATAATTCAACCGTTGCGTTCGCCAATTGCCATCTTGCTGATGTAACATAACATGCTGAAAGTGAAAGAAACCTTCCTAGTTGTTGTCGCTTGGATGCTACGCTTTTCATTTAATGTTTCATTTGTGACATACTATGTTATTACATGTATAAGCTTAAGTATTATTTGGTATGTTATAATATTGATGTGGAATAGTATTTTATCATAAAGTAGTGTTTGACTTATTAACAAGCATAAAGTTGGATCTGTTATTATGATGGACTATATGATAATAAAATCTTCAGATCTATAAATATTATATGAGTTTGTTGATATACCATGTTTATTATATTGCCATCTTGCTTTATACCGGAGCCTTCAAGGCTTATTTGTTTATGTTTAAAGCATACACGTCTTTTTCTCTAGCTGTCTTTTCATACCACACAAAACATTGTGTATACTAATGTGAGCAATGAGCATCAATATGAACATTATTATTGTATAGCTAAATAATAACTGCACTCATATATTCATTCAAATGATACTTTTGTGCATGTATGTGTTTGCTGCTTGTTGATTATTCTTCATGACAGAGGCTCCTCCACCACCCGAAAACAAAAACGTCCACCAGGGTGATGCTGGTGCAGCTTTCGTGCTTGAATCGAAAGGTGAAAACAGTTTTATTTTTTATCGACTTAAGTTATTTTAATCATAATTTACAACCTGGGTTGTAAATCTCATGCTTTGAATTTTGTTTGTTTGTTGTTGAATTGTAGGTGAGTGGTATCATGCGGTTTTCACCTGACTACCGCAATAGTGGGACCCACTATACTGACTTTGCCGTATGCGTTTAGAGGACTGGGATGGGGCCTTGGATTCTTTTGCTTGACAGTTATGGGGGTGGTCACCTTTTACTCTTATTATCTCATGTCACTTGTTCTTGAGCACTGTGAGAAAGAGGGTCGACGACATATTCGTTTCCGGGAACTTGCATCTGATGTCTTGGGTATGTTTTTCTATGATTTCTGTGTGTGAATGGGACTTTTGTGTATATACGGAGGGATGACACTAATTTATTTATTGGTGCCAAGTTGTCAACTTTGTAGGACATCATGATCTTGATAAGATAGGTAGTGCTTAAGCATCACACACCTTAAAGTTCATTCCTTTTTAATTTTTGACTCTTTAACAGAATAGAGTAGTGATGCTAGGAGGAAAACCAATGCTTCACTTTAACAGTTATAGTCTTATGTCACACTGTAAAAAAAAAATTAAATTTTGGTAAAACTGTTTCGGGTCAGTTCGACCAAACCGGTTGACCCGATTTGACATTCCAAAACTTACAATAACACAAATATACAATAGTTCTGACTCGTTCTCAGACCCTTGGCCACAGATCGCCACCTCTAAACGTAAAACCATTGTACAAAGCGGACATGCACCAAGATACATTGCATGCTTTAGTTGGTATTGTGCTACTCTTAGAAATCAACCTCTTTTGCTGATGGTCTGAAAACGTTAGTCTATAGTTTTTCAGAACAATTGTCTTTCAGCAGTTCCAGTGGCTGGGTTCTACCAAAAGCCAGATTAATAGCTTATAGTTAATTTCAAAAGAATCAGAACACCTTAATCCGTTTTTCAAAATATTGTGCAAATCTTGACCTTATGTATGGTTTTATGAGTGTATCAGACCATCAGTCAAATATCTAAATGTGTCTCCATAAAGGAAAATTGTCAAAATCATTGTGATCACATCAACGTTAACAGCATTATCTTTATAGTTGCCTATAGGCGAATTAGAAACTGATAGTAGGCCTTATCTTGAAGGGAAATGTTGTATTTAATCTGAGACAATTAGGATTCAGAAAATATATCTTTTGTGTTTATTTTAGAGCCAAGGGATCTTTTGATGACAGTCGGCCTTTGTATGTTGTTTTTTGTAGGGTCTGGTTGGATGTTCTATTTTGTAATTTTTATTCAAACTGCGATTAACACTGGCATAAGCATAGGAGCAATCTTGCTTGCAGGGGAATGCCTTCAGGTATGATATAACTTCAACGCTTAAAAGTTACTAAATCTTACTCAAAAACACTTTTAGTTGGCTTGTTAACATATCTTTTTCTGTTCAGATAATGTATTCCAGTGTTTCACCTGATGGGCCCCTTCATCTATGGGAATTCATAGCAATGGTGACAGTGGTCATGATCGTTCTGTCTCAGTTGCCAACTTTTCATTCTCTTAGACATGTCAATTTGGCTTCACTTTTCTTGAGTTTAGCCTACACTTTCATTGTCGTTGGCGCTTGTCTCAATGCAGGTACAATTTTTACTTGGGTCTGAATGTGCCAGAATTTGTGGATCAAGCTGGTTGGTGGATAGGTCAAAATGGGTAATATATACTGTAATACTTATTGTAACGAGCTAGGCTGGGTTAACCACAAACACTTATGCTATAAATTTTGTTAAGCGTCTATAACTAGTCGGTGTGTCATAAGATTTTTATAATCATCATTTCAATAAGTCTAGTAAAATGATTTAGGAGGTTTTAAGCATAAAAATACATTCTTGTGGACTTTGACCCGTTTGACCCACTTTGTGACTTTACCTGCTTGACCCTTAAATATGAAGCATAATCTGATCATCCCATTTATAGGCAATCAGCGAAATTGAAACCTTACACTAAGGATCCAGTAAAGCGCGTAACTGACATGATTCTTTTGCAGGGCTATCAAAATATGCACCTCAAGAGACTATTCATTAGAATCTTCAAAATTTTCAATGGTTATGAGTGCTTTCACTTCTATCTCTATAATTGCTGCCATATTTGGAAATGGTATTCTTCCTGAGATACAAGTAAGCAAATTGATATATTTATGTGTCTTAGTTGATTATTTTGTGATCTCATCAGTATATGTAACATCATTTGTTTGTTAAAATACAGGCTACTTTAGCTCCACCAGTAACCGGGAAGATGTTTAAAGGGCTTATTATGTGTTACTCTGTCATTTTTGTTACCTTTTACTCGGCTGCAGTTTCTGGGTACTGGGTGTTTGGTAACACAGCTAGCTCAAACATTCTTAAAAGCCTCTTGCCAGATGAAGGGCCTGCTCTAGCTCCGACTTGGCTACTGGGACTTGGTGTTATTTTCGTTCTCCTTCAACTCTTTGCCATTGGCCTGGTATGATCACTTCCCTTTCAACCAATTAAGGCCGTGTATGTATATGCATTTTTCGAACTAATGACCTGATTCAGTCGAAACATATCTTGTTTTTTATTATAAGGGCGTCATATAATCAATCTTTATAATATTTACATATAAACAGCATCAAAACTAGAGCTGGCAATTTGCGCCAAAATAAAAAAAATGGGTTAAATGGGCACAACTTTTTAAAAGATTTGGGCACATTTAGCGCCCTTCCTTTTTTTGAAATGGGCATATATTGCTCATTTAGAAGTTAAATGGGCATAATGGGCACATGTTTTTCTCGAACATTAAATTGTTTTTAATGAAAAACTTATAGATATGTAGTATATTTAGTTACTCAAATATAATTATGTGTTACGTTTGAGGAATTTTTTTTGTCGTTTTAGGTCTTCAAAACTAATAATCCAAGGGTAATATAAGATATAATTATCTTGCGCCTTTTAACCTCATTCGAGGGTCTTCTACTTCCATTTTTGTAAGGTGGCTCATTTTTTATCTTCAAAAAGCTGTCTTATTTTTTAATTAATTGGTCAAACACTCAAACATATCACTAGTTATTACAACATCAAAAAAACATAAACACATTCCAACACTACCTCCTCCCTATGACCATTACTTCAACCTAAAAAGAATAAACTGTTATGATATGTGAGAGAAACTGTTAGTAAGGTTCACGGAAGATGTAAAACTTTCAGATAATATTCCGTTGTGTTACAACTCATGTGAAATTGATTAGCCGAGTCCCTCATACTCAAATAATCAGTAGAAAGATTTGTTTATCCATATATATAAAACTGATCAATACAACTTTGAATCACATTAATCAGTTATAAACGCGGTTCCAAGCACCCGTAGCTATCATTTTTTATATAATCTTACTTTTAAGAATTCAATGTGGGACAGGTTTATTCTCAAGTAGCCTATGAGATCATGGAAACAAAATCTGCAGATGTGAATCAAGGATGTTCTCAAACGAAACCTGATACCAAGAATAATCCTCCGATCACTCTACATGATATTTTGTGGGTTTTTTGGCGATGCTTCCTTTTTGGAGATATTAATGGCGTTGTTGGAGCCCTTGGATTCATTCCATTGGATTTCATCCTTCCAATGCTTCTATACAACATAACTTACAAACCTTCCAGATCGTCACTCATCTACTGGATCAACAACATCATCATGGTGGTTTTTACGGGTGTTGGCTTGTTAGGTTCCTTCTCTTCTATAAGAAAGTTGGTTCTTGATGCTAGTAAGTTTAAGCTCTTTAGTGATGACGTGGTTGACTGAAAAAATCTTGAACGTACAAATACAGATGCATGTTGTACTACTCTTAATACAGGAAGTATATAAGTTGGCGACTATATTGAATAGTTGCCTTGAAACCCTATCTCATACAGATATTGTGTTTAGTTATTTCATTACTAGGTAAGAAGACCCAAAGACATTAGAGGGTTTTTTTTTTTTTTTTTTTTTTTTTCAGAAATGTTCAATAGAATGTTTAGGAGAAAAATTTGTTGAGGATGATAAGAATGTTTTATCAAATGTACAATGGAACGTTGAGTGACATAAATGCTCGAGTATTAGTGTGTCCATTTTTTTGAAGTAAC
The DNA here is from genome assembly GCA_022545495.1 of Chrysanthemum lavandulifolium. NCBI lineage: Eukaryota > Viridiplantae > Streptophyta > Magnoliopsida > Asterales > Asteraceae > Chrysanthemum > Chrysanthemum lavandulifolium. The sequence continues at coordinate 192,734,739 of CM040239.1, read as the reverse complement.
TTATGTAATTTGTACACATACGGTCATGCAATTCAATCTTAAACGCTTTTATGCATCATATAGATCTCTATATAACAGCTTAGCGCCTTAGCCCCATTGTTGAGCAACACTTGCAAGTGGCCTAGTTGATGGACCATCTTCACTCATAGCCATCGTACCAAGGTCTTTAAGCACACTCATTTTCCTCCTCATATAATGTCCATATTCTCCATTGATCAAACTTCTAACACCCTCGACGATTTCATTTCTTCCCGCCAAGCCAAACCATCCGTCAAGAAAACAGCATTCATTCTATGCTCAGCAAAAAGCGGCCACACAATCATAGCCACTCCATTCACTACTCTCTAATACTGACTTCCACCCACAATGTGTCTGGAATCCTCCAGTAGACCTGTGATTCAATATCTCAACCTGAGGAGCCCAAGATGACACAACCAGACCCAGTCCTTGACGCGGTCCAGAAACCTGTTGGGTAAAAACTCAAACGGGTTAAGATGGCTTTGTGCACTGAAAAAACTTGCGTTTGGCTTTGCATGCGGACTTTTAATAACCCAGAGAAATCTTTGACCACTTTGTTCCAACCCAATTGCCAATTCATTGAGTTGCTTTTGAGATAATGTACCGTCGTTTCGAAATGATACAAACAAACGGATCCAGCCGGATGCTTATACAACCACTTCAAACATTCAAACTCGTCATTGGCCCGGTTCTCTTAAAAGCACCCGGTTCCAACGCAAAATTAACCAATATGCCCTTGAACATGCTGAACATTTCGGATATCCAAACGATTTTTTATATGTCTCATTCTTCTTATCTTGAAGCGGTATATCTATTCCTTAAACCGAGGCACATCAGGGAAACCTTGCTGGTTATCAGTCCCTATATTACCCGAATGCACACCCACCCTTGTTACCCACTGATACAAAACAGAAATCAAAAGACGACTCTCATTAGGGTTTCAATGGTATATTATTCAGAAAAGGGAAAACTGATTACACATTTAAAAGAAAAACAAACTACCCTATTAATACTATGGTAAAACTAAAACATGTAACGTATGTGAACATATAATCTCGATTCTTTGCTTCATTTGTAAACAACGAAACATGAAGGACCAAACATGTTAGATAGATAGTTTGTAATAAACGAAAAGTAGTTACATGGCGGTTACAAAAGTTAGTTATAGTTAGTTATTTCTCGAAGGGACATGTCGGTTCATTACACCGGTTGGAAACTTATATATACGAACATATGTATTTCAATTTTAATGTTAGACAATATACTTATTCATTTCAATACTTTGCAATCTATATATCGATCTTGACGTGGGACAACAATTTGTTGGTTTAATGTGATAACAGTCTTAAAAGAGAGTTTCGGGATCGAAATTGATCAAAGCAACTTCATGCATATTATACACAAGAATCGAATAAAAAAGAAAAACAAAAGATGTGGGGTTGAACCCTATAACTGATATTGATAATGAAAAGGGTTAACTAATTTACAGGATTCCTAAATCTATTTATACATGATGAAACGGTGTGTATGAAGAGTTATACCGTTTCAATAAAACCTAAACATTGTAACCTAAAATAACCGTTTTATAAACCGTTTACGCTTAATGGGTTGTTGGAGGCCCAACTCGAAAGTGCAGCCTAAAAACGCTTCATAATTATCTGTTGGCAACTGGACATTATCATTGGACAAAATATTAATAGATGTGTTAGGATCGAACTCGAGACCACGGATTGCACACTTTACGTATGAGAATTAAAGTTAATAATTAAATATAAATGTTATATTTATTTATTAATTACACGAAATAATATATCGGACGTTAAGTTAATTCAGTGTAATGGACTAACGATTGTTAAATGTTAATTGGAAGGACTAGATTGAAAAATAGAGATCGAGAAGGTTCTAGAATCCCATGGGGAGTTCAAACCGATCGGTTATGGGTTTTCAAACCCAATCCATATCTAACTTGGTCACCAAGTTATATTGAGTATAAATACAAGGCATAGGGTCTTAATTTTTGATCTCTTGTACTCATAATCTAAAACCTAAAACCTTGTTTGTGTGTTTTTGATTATAACCGATCGTACAACCCTCCTTGGGTGTCGATCATCTTATTTTTCCAAAACAAATTGTTTCGTGTTTTTAAAACTAGCATTTACTTTAATTCGTTAATAGTACGTGTGTACAAGAACATGGTAAAATCACACTATTGATTGTATCTTTGATTGAATTACAAAACGGTGAGGGTAATTTTATAATCCTATAAACCCTAATTAGGGTTCATCTCATTCTAGTTTTGTGGATTGATTCTTGTTCGGCTAGAATCAAAAGGTACACATACTTTATGTTTTAGTTAATTAATTATTCATTATACGTTTCTTTACGCTTTCGCATGTTTCTTTGATGTTTTATGTGTTTTATATATGATTGTCATGTTATATAATTCTAACAGTGGCATCAAGAGCTTGGTTTAATGAGTAATTAATTACTAAACACGTTAAAAAACGGATATTGTATGGTGTTTGATATGATTATTCTAGGGTTTTGGTTATGATTATGTAAACCCTGATTTTAGGGTTAGGGCCTTTGCCCTAATTGGTTTTAATTTTTTTTTGAAAAAAAAAGTCGACCCCTAATATTTTTTATGGTTGATCCTAATTTTTTTAGTCGATTTGTTTAAAAATATTTTTAGGGTTTATAAAATTGTTTTGTTATCAATATCGAAATCTAGAATTAATATATTTGTTACGTGATATATTCATTTAAATTGTTATGTGACATGAATTTGTTTATGGCCCACCCAAAAAGTTCTCAGTATTTTTGTTGTAGTCAAAGCCGAATTCACTATCATATATTAACATTTGATCTACTACAAACTAGATATCTCTATTAGTTAACGTCGATCCATCCATCAATCCATATTCACTCCTACACCAAGAATTTTGGTTCAAATTCATTTTTAAATGATTTTAGTTATGCAAATGAATGTTGTGTGCAACCAAAACGTTGAATGAATAAATATGTTGCAAACTTTTACATAGTTATATATACTCCATAATCTTTTGTTTCCTTTCTAATATGACAAAATTTTTGGCCCCCGAAAAGAATTCACAGCTCGCCTGCATGGAATTGTATGCGATCTTGTGACAACGTGAATAATTGTTATGTTAAATCCATGAAAAGTGCATGTTTGGCATGGATTATTGTCGATATATATATAATTGTTAAGATTGGTTATGCGAAAATTAATTGTTAAGTCTTATACATATGTTTATTGTTTTGATAAATCTTGAATTGGGGAATACCTCAATAATATTAATGAATCAATTATGTGCAATTTGGTATATTTTAATTAAGGCTTACGCAATCGATTCGTCGATGTATGTGGCTCACTTTCAATTGTGCGAGTGAAAGCCCTAGTTAATATATACGTTAATTAACTTAGATATTGATGATTAATAGGCTTTATCAAATAAGTTGCATGTGGCTACTTGTTTACACGTATTAATAGTTAGTTATGTGCGCATTGTTTTAGTTATTTATTTATTTTTATTGGTTACTTGTTTGTTTATTATGTATGTCAAGTTTTAAGCAAAGGGTAATTTTGAATAGAAAAATAAATTGGATTAAACAATAGTGAAATTTGATTTGTTTTAGAAGTGTTAAATTTTCAAATAAGTTTAATTGATTGATGGTTTTGGTACAAATGGTCTGAACGGCTCACCCAATTTGACGGACTGTGTGAGGGGTACAAGGAGGGGAGCGCATTAAATCGTGACCCGAAAGAAGGAGGTCATAGCTTCAGCGCTGACCGAATTCTCCGCTTCTTTGCGAGTCAAATTGGAGCTACCAAGTAAGCTATAAATGTACAAAATCATCTTAAGGGCGAATTAGCTTTAATTCTATGCGCTACTTTTGTGGTAATTATCCGAAACACTAAGTCTTTAGACTTATGCAAAAGTACGATATAATGGACGATAATTAAAGGTAAATTCCTTGATTGGCGAAACCAATACCTCAATCAAAACTTTGATAATTTGATCTTTATAAATTGGTTAATAAAAAGTTTTTTTTATTAAAAACTATTGATACGAAGTTGTATGCATGCTTCTTCGTACATATTTGATTTGACACCATAAATCAAAACTAGTACCCTTTTTAAAATTAAGTCAAGTGCCATCTAGTTAAAGGAACACTTGAAGTTGCAATTTACGTCATGTGGGAACTTGGCGAGATTGTGATGGAAAGGTAAATCTATATGTAAAGTCAGACCTTACATGAACATATTTGCAGTTCTTTAAGTTAGACGACTTAAATTGAGTAGTAAGTGAGACCTGGGCTCAAGGCATAAGATGAAATAAAACATGTTTACATTTGCAATAGCGTTGGAAAATGTAAATCCCATAATGATCTAGGAGTTGGAAAATGTTTGCCAATTATTGTTCGACAGATTACCTTATTATGTACTTTCGTTACTAGCAGATCAACTGATGTAATGGAACTATGATAATTTGGATCATAGTTTTCGAGAAAATTCTATGGTTATATGAATATTACCTTGGGTATTTTATTTTCTTGAAAAGTTTTATTATCGAAAATACTAAAATTGAATTTTGGAAATTCTTTAAATGTATTAATGCAACATTAAACCGTAACGTAGGTTATTTACGTATTGGTAAATTGATCTACACCGTAAGGGTTTTGGTAGAGTCAACTTTGCTAAAGAATAAACCTAGTCCTCTTTTCATAAGAAAGAGTGAGATATCCTATTCCTTTTCATGAATGAGAAAGGTATGATAGAACAAATTAGAATTGTCTAAATTCTAAATACATAACTCGTAAGCAAATTTTAATAGTTAAGAAAATTGCATATTTTCTGAGTTATTAAATTAGAAGCTAGACTAATTTACTGCAAAATTGGTAAAAGACAAACTAGCATATTTTATCTAGTTGTTGTGCTTTGACCATTTAAAAGTACTACTTACAATTGTTGGAATGGTAGAACTATTATGAAAGAAATTCCATGCCCAACTTTTCAAGTTAATAGCATTGATGGATAATTCATCATCTATATAGTAGAATACACTTTTTTAGTACATAAGTAATTGTTATGTATGGACTTTCTCAAAAGTGTAGGGAAGTAAATAGAACATTCTTTTCTTTCAATGGTTAATGAAACACTTACAATGTTGTCAAATCCAATGGGAGTATTGTGTTCTTATTACTGAATAAGGAATTAATGTAATGATCTCTAATTCAGTGGGAGTTACAAGCTTTGTCATCTTGGTAGTAACCCAGATTATCTCTAGAATGTCTTAAGATAATTACTTTCCACTTGTAGACACTTATGTTTTCAAGGATAATCATGTACGTTTCCTTATTAGACAATTGAAGTGGTTCTACATCTACTAGTTATGCTAATATCAAGGACACAATCATATTGGTCACATAAACAACATATGTCGTGTTATTAATCGCTACATGTCGTTGTTCCATGCACAATTGGAAGAAATCTATATTGTGTGCAAGGTACAACATATAAGTATATGATTTAACGGATTCTCTTGATCGCAGGTAAGAGACTAACGTTCTAATATGACTTGTACATAACTAATTCAAGAAACACTTGGTGTTGCAATTTACGTCATGTGAGAACTTGGCGAGATTGCAACAACAAAGTAAATCTCCATCTGAAGTCAGACCTTACAAGGATATATTTGCAGTTTCTAAAATAGACAAGTATTTAGAACATGTGTCAAAATGATATATAAGGCTACTTTATCTTAGATATTTATGTATTATTAGAATGACATAAATGAAGTAATCTAATACTACTTCAATTTGTTTATTTATGTATTTTGGAATGACATAAATGAAAAATAATGTAGTCCTACATTATTGTGAAGTAAATAAATTAACTTGAAATTACTATTGAAACCAAGAGTTGTGTTCATAATTACTTTAGTTAAACATGTTTATAATTCATTGTAAAGAAATAAACATAAAGTCTTTTAAGACTTATAATAAAGTACGACGTTAACTTGTTATGTTTTTTAATTAAGACATATACAAGAAGTCATTGAGTTGATCAATGATTTATAACGTATAATGAGATTATAACAGTTTATGTTTTCTTGATGAGACATGGATATAAAGTGACTTGGTTAAAGAGTATTTGTGTTATAAAGCATGCAATTGGCTTGGAAAGTCTATTATATCATTAAGTTGATTTAGTTGGTAAATAGGTAAGCCAAAAGGAATATGTTTATCTTATATATTGTTAGATTGTCTTACAATATTATTTCTAATGAATACCACAAGTTGATGGTATGTTCAGTTAGGAGAATCAAACTCTATTTGATTTGTTTGATTCAAGATAACCATAACTTCTTTCTTAAAAGTAACAAGGTTAGAAAATTGAGTATGGATTGAATATACTCAATATGACTCAACCTAGAAGATTAATAAAACATCATTTTATTATGGAATGTGATGAATCACATTAAGTTTTAAAATTGAAAATTCAATTTGTTAAACTACTTATGAATAGGTTATTAACAAACTAAAGTCGAATTGTCAATGTGTATTTGTAATGTCCCAAAAGAGAACAATGTAGTTTTGCTCTAATTGCTAAGTATATATAGATAGTCTATATATTACAAAAGGCAAGTGAGAGTTTTTTTTATCTTGAAAGATAAAATTACAAGATACATAATCTTCTTAAATACACTAGTAAATATCATGATGATGCTATATATGAAATGTTAACCTCAAGATGATGGAATTTTCATTCATAGATCTGCAATGATATCTTAGATATTTGATTTATATGCTGAGAAGAACATGAGTTACAAGATTATAGTAAACCTGATAATCATTATGATGGATTACCAAATATTGAATTGGGTAAATTACTCATACTACGAATGTTAAAGATGTTGTCCATAAAGATAATCAATTTTGAAAATTTGGTTTATCTTAATAGTTAGACTAGAGAATGGAAATGAGTTTCTTCAAAGAGATGAAAAACTCTAGTGGTTTGAATTTCTATGTAGAAATTATATGGACAATATTGTACACATATTTAATGCATGTCTTATGACAAGATTATTGATCACACTTAAGCAATTAATTATGATTGAATATTCTTTTCTAGACACATTAAATATATAAAGATGATAATTGTCATACTTGTTTTCATTAATATGAAATATGACAATGGAATATCAAAACTCTTTCTTGAGAAATTACTTGAGCGAGAACGGTAAGTAATCGAAAGGTTTTTTGAATTCATATAATCTTTGGAAGTGTACGAAGTGAAATAATTCATGAATGGATAAATGCATGCATCTATAAAATTATTCTTATATTTAATTATTAAATCCTAGTTTTGATTTATAATTGAAATAAGATAAATTTTAAGTATTCCTGAAAGCTAGTGGGAGTATTATGTTAAGGTTTTAAATCTTATATGTTGTATAACATATAGGAAGTAACATTCCTTGTAAGCTAAATGTTAAGTCTTAGATTAGGATGAAACTTCACTTATAAGATTTAAGAATTAAAACATACAACCTTGGAATATATGTTTATTATTAATAAACATAAGCAGTAAAATAAATGATTCTAATAAAACATGATATATCATTTGGGAAATGGATAACTATCTTTTGACCAGATAGAACATGAATAAAGTCTAAGTTTGACCTGTAGATTCATCATGTATATCATGTTGTGTATATTAAAATTGTTGTATCATTTTTGAATAAGAAGTGATTTGACAACATTGATATATAACTAAAAGTTATTAGATAACTTGTGTAATGAATATTCTAATAGAATTACATCCTCAGCCTGGAATTTCTCCTAGATTCTATGGATGAACAATATGTCAATTGTTGTGCAAATTGTCATCAGCTACAAACTTGAAAGTTTGGAAGACATCAAACATTACACAATAAGATATTAAAGTTTACGGAGTTGTAATGAGCATATTGTTGTTTGTATACAATGATGCTGGTTTAATTGAGATGACACTCAATACTAATCATGGTAGGATTTCATCCTTGTTAATGGCCATGTGAACTAGTTGTGCTACTAAAAGTGTAGTTGCATTATACATTAAAAGAATAAGAATACTTTAAACTTTAAAATGTTTGAAAGTGTAAATTGTCATAAATTGGTGATAGAGGATGTCACACACTTTATGAATTATTATGTGGATTGATGAATGCACACATACAAAGACTTCACTAATTGAATTCTTAAAATAAGTATTATCAAAATTACTATAGATCAAGTTGGTTGATTTATGCCTTGTCAACAAGTATGATTGTCATTACTTGAGGCATAATTCATCAACTGAAATTTTCATGCATTGATCTATTTAGTATTTGGATAAGGGATGTTAAACAATTGTTATAATAAATCAAATACTTGGTATGTTTGATTTTATAATATATTGTATCCTATATTTGCATGTTTAATCCGTAAATAAATTTATTTATTCTAAATCGCCCGTTGTCAATTAATGATATGGGAGTATCATTAAACTAAAACAAATATGAGAGATATGGTAGAATATACTTGAAAGTATATTGATGAGAATGCATACCAATTTCGGATGATATTCAATGAATTGAATATAGGACTTATCCCAACTACTTGATTTTACTTTATGGATATTGTTATTAAGAGAATCATGAATAGTTATCCTCGGACTTGAGATACCGGATAAGTGTCATGAATGTAGTGCAGTTCGTGGAACAACTTAACGCTATACGTGGCGGTAATCATAAGGGTTGTTTCGTAGTGTTGCAAAGTATGTGGGTTAGTCTCGTAGTCAAGATGGAATTTGGGCCCTCGTAGGGTTGACAAGATGTTTGCGTGGCCACGCCCAAAGATCTCCCCGAATATGTTCGGAAGATTTGGTAATCTTGCTCAATCACTTATAACGAGAAATGAATGGTTGAATAAAGAATGACTTAATTGCATATCTTTATTTAACATGGTATTAGAAACAAAAGGATAATAATAATGAGAAATCATTAAAAGGTTTTCCAGGATCCTTGCTCGAGTTGTACTAGAAGCATCGAAGTGTTGATAGACGCTAACCGATGTGATCACACTATTAAGATATGTCCAAGTGGGAGCGGTTGGTTTAATGGACAAAATATTAATAGATGTGTGTTAGGATCGAACTCGAGACCACGAGATTGCACACTTTACGTATGAGAATTAAAGTTAAGACTAAAATACACCGTTGGTCCCTAAACTTGTTCAAACGCATCGCGATGGGACAAACTTGGCCATTATCATCGCCAGAGGTCCAAAACTTGGGTTTTTAATGCCAAACTGGTCCCTTGACAAAGTCAATGTCTGATTTTTATTTTGTAGTCGAGGGTATTTTAGTCCATACACATTTATACTTTGATAACACATTTATATTTTAGCCCTTCATCTTTATTTGTCGTCCTCAACATCATCCTCGTCATCATCTCCCCAAGATAACATCTCTTGCATGTTTTGGTTCAGGTCAAAGTTCAAGTTTCGAGGTATTAAGTAACCCTTTCTATCATTTGTGGGTCAATATTCATTTCATATCTCTTTAATTTGTGTTCTTTGATCATTGTAGGCAAACCTATTCATGCTCAAAATAAATCATTTATGGGTCAATATTAACCCATGTCTAGGCAAACCTATTCATGCTCAAATAATCAAGTCTAGTGTGTTCTTAATGAACAATTCAATCATGCGTAAGAATTCATTAGTCCCTAAAGCTTTCAATAATGGAAAATTCAATCATGCGTAAGATTCTGATATAATGGACAATTCAATCATGCGTAAGAATTCATTAGTCCCTGAAGCTTTCAATCGTCGTAGTAGTTCCACAACATACTGCAACACACAACTATCAAGCAAATTCAGAAGCAACACTTCATCAGCTATTATAATGCAACGAATCTGCTCCAAGTTTACAACTATAGCCTTTTCTCTTCCCAAAATTGTTGGAGGATAAACGAATAATGGATCAAGTAAGCGAAGATCCATTGCAGGATGATCACAACGTCGCAGCACATTAAACTTATCAATTTCAATATTATGAGAATCACCGGTTGCAGCATCAATGCGGATCCATGATCGAAGACCTTGGCCACGCTTTTTTTTTCCTAGAGCATCCACTCCTAGAAAGGCTGCGGAAAGATGCAAATGGCTTGTTAAGATGCATCCGCTCCAAGGTTCGATCTTGATGCGAGGCTTTAGCGATGGCCGCTATGTCGGTCTCCCATTATCGATGTCTAAAAGCGTAAACATCTATGATAAGCATAGAGAAAATATATTTTACAATACGTGGACAAACCGTATGTCCGTATGTAAGTAGCAATTATCCATTACAACAAGGTAAAATGATAAAATTTGGTAGTGCTAATGGCGAAACAGTCAGTGACCACCGCACTTTCCCATTTCTACCTATTTCTACTAAAACAAAATATCTCGTAAATCTTCATACTAGTTAGTTCACAATCATATCGGTTGCAACATTTCTCATCCAATGTTAATTAAACTAACTAGAAAATGTTACCGATGTCAACGAAGACATGTAATTTGGTTACATTTGGAGAAAAATAACTTAGCGAGGACATTATCCTAAATACCTTTTTCTTGCAAGGCGATATTATTATCCTTAATACTTATCTTCAGTTATGCAAGGACTACGGTGTGGTGATGCAGGTGCGTTTAATCTACTTTGCATACATTTCTAACATTTAATAAGCTAACAAATTGTATGAAAGTAGGTTTTATCCATTAAATAACCGTATGCAAGTGCGGAATAGATAAAGTCACTGCTGTTTGAGCATGAATAGGTTTGCCTAGACATGGGTTAATATTGACCCACAAATGATTTATTTTGAGCATGAATAGGTTTGCCTACAATGATCAGAGAACACAAATTAAAGAAATATGAAATGAATATTGACCCACAAATGATAGAAAGGGTTACTTAATACCTCGAAACTTGAACTTTGACATGAACCAAAACCTGCAAGAGATGTTATCTTGGAGAGATGATGACGAGGATGATGTTGAGGATGACAAATAAAGATGAAAGGCTAAAATATAAATGGGTTATCAAAGTATAAATGTGTATGGACTAAAATACCCTCGACTACAAAACAAAAATCAGGCATTGACATTGTCAAAGGACCAGTTTGGCATTAAAAACCCAAGTTTTAGACCTCTGGCGATGATAATGGCCAGGTTTGTCCCATCGCGATGCGTTTGAACAAGTTTAGGGACCAACGGTGTATTTTAGTCTAAAGTTAATAATTAAATATAAATGGTATATTTATTTATTAATTACACGAAATAATATATCGGACGTTAAGTTAATTAAGTGTAATGGACTAACGATCGTTAAATGTTAATTGGAAGGACTAGATTGAAAAATAGAGATCGAGAAGGTTCTAGAATCCCATGGGGAGTTCAAACCGATCGGTTATGGGTTTTCCAAACCCAATCCATATCTAACTTGGTCACCAAGTTATATTGGGTATAAATACAAGGCCTAGGGTCTTAGTTTTTGATCTCTTGTACTCATAATCTAAAACCTAAAACCATGTTTGTGTGTTTTTGATTATAACCGATCGTACAACCCTCCTTGGGTGTCGATCATCTTGTTTTTCCAAAACAAATTGTTTCGTGTTTTTAAAACTAGCATTTACTTTAATTCGTTAATAGTACGCGTGTACAAGAACGTGGTACAATCACACCATTGATTGTATCTTGGATTGAATTACAAAATGGTAAGGGGTAATTCTTATAATCCTATAAACCCTAATTAGGGTTCATCTCAATTTCTAGTTTTGAGGAATTGATTCTTGTTCGGCTAGAATCAAAAAGGTACACATACTTTATGTTTTAGTTAATTAATTATTCATTATACGTTCCTTTATGCTTCCGCATGTTTCTTTGATGTTATATGTGTTTTATATATGATTGTCATGTTATATAATTCCAACACAATTGGCATCAAGAGCAAGTGGTTGATATACACTTCGTTTGGATACCAAGATTTTTAACGAGAACACCAAAGAAGAACACGCAATAAACATTTTGTTTTCGGCAGGAACAAGTTTTGTTTTCTCTTTTCTTCCAAGAGAAACAACGATTTGAATAAGTAATACGTGAAAGGATAGTGCACAATCGTTTTACGTAGGGGGTTGCAAACGTTTACATCAAACAAGATTGGTGGGCAAAACTTTGTTGGTGACAACGAAGGGAAGGAAGGAAACTCTTGACGTAGTAAATGTAGAACAAGAGTAGAAAGGTACCAAGATTTTTCTTTTGTGTTGGCTGTTAACGCGACATAGGCAAGGAAAAGGACACTACATTTGGTTATAGAACGAGTGGGATAAAGACTTTGTGAAACCGGTTAGAACAAGACACAAAGTAAAGAATACGCGGGGTTATAACGCGAGGAACGTTGTTGTGGAAAGAAAGATTGGAACGTATACGTAACAAAGAAGAAGAAAGGAGTACTCAGGAAACTAGTATGGAATAAGTGTCGGGACAACACAAGGCAACAACAACGAGGAACATCAGAAACAACTTGTTTGTTTCGTGTGGAATTACCAAGTTTGGTATCGAAGTTTTGTGCGTAGGAAAGTTATTGAATTTCAAAGCAAAGGAAGAAATCAAGAACAACGCACAAGGAGGCAACATGTTAGTGTGGTATACCAAGAAAGGAAAGCAAGAAATTTTGTTTTTGGTTCGAAGGAAAGAAAATTCGAAAGGAATAGAAGGAGGCCGAGGCACCTTTTTTTTTTATTTAAGGCAAGAATTCAAAATAAAGTAAAAGGAGGCCGTGGTTTATTTTGTTTTTGGCTCGCTGGGAAAAAAAAGCAATTCGAAAAAAAGCAAAACCGAAGACCCTTGTTCAAGGAAAGAAATTCAAAAGGAAAAGGAGGCCGAAAGTTTTTGGGTACACGAATTGAAAGTGAAACTGCAACGAGTCAAGGAAAGCAAGGGAACCAACTTGGGAATAACAACAAACGTTGGTAAACGATATTACTAACGCGAGACAAAGGGAATACATTTGTGTTCATCACAACATCGAGGTCATAAGTTAAACTTTTCTGGATTTCAATTATATTAGAATAGTATAGAATAGTTATTTTGTACTATTAGGAAATCCCGAGAACTATTTATTGATCCCGTATTAGTAGGATTCCCGGAAAACTATATATTCCCATATTAGTAGAGATACTATACTAGGAAGTATAATTCCCATTGGTATTAGAAAGTGAAGATAATAAGCACTTTTAAGATGGCCGGTGACGATGCAACAAACACATCAACTACACCAAAACCCGTAACACCTATTGCACAATATCAATGCCCTAAGTTGAAAACCACAAACTACTCAGTTTGGGCTATACAAATTAAGGTTATACTAGAGGCACATGGTTTATGGGAAGCAATAGAATCTAAGGAAGACATGCAAGTAGATGATAAGAAGGATAAGGCAACGACTGCCTTCCTATATCAAGCATTGACCGAAGATGTGATTTTACAAGTAGCGGGTTGTAAAACGGCTAAGGAATTATGGGATTCGTTAAAGAAAAGACACGTTGGAGAAGAGAAAGTGCAGCAAGCACAGTTACAATCATTGATGATTGGGTTTAACTCACTTAAGATGAAGGAAGATGAGACGGTGGATGCATTTACGGCTAAACTAAATGGCTACGCCACGAAGGCAAAAGAATTAGGGAAAACTTTGGATGAATCACTTTTAGTACGAAAACTATTAGATTCCACACCAGATATGTTCATTCAGATAGTAGCATCCACAGAACAGGCAAGTGATCTCGACGATATCACTTTAGATGAGATCACCGGAAAACTCAAGGTATTTGAGGAAAGGATAAAACTCGGAAAGGAGGTCAAGTGTAAAGCCAAGAAAAACTATTATTCGCACATGACGAACACTCGGAAACGGAAAACGTTTTTATAAACGTGGAGGGAAATCAAATTTCTCACGAGGAACCGGCGAATAATGAAATAGAAATAACTCACAAGGAGGGAACTCAAATCACAAAGGAAACTCGAATAAGAATAAAAGTGAGTGGGATTTGAGTAAAGTACGATGTTTTAAGTATCAGAAACTTGGACATCTTAAGAAAGATTGTAGAGGAACATCAGCAACTCAGGAACAATAAAACCTTATCTTAGAGGACGATGAACCATCACTATTAATGACTACACACGAAACTGAACACGAGGAAGTGTTGTTGAATGAAGGCCAAATTCAACCAGGAAAATATGCTACAGCGGACGCAAGCATATGGTATTTAGATAATGGTGCAAGTAACCATATGACGGGAATAAAGAGTCATTTTAGGGATATATGAAAGCGTAAGAGGGCGAGTGCGTTTTGGAGATGGATCGTATGTACGGATAAAGGTAGAGGCTCTATATTGTTAGGTTGTAGAAACCATGAACAGAAGGTAGTATCGGGTGTATACTATATACCAAACCTCAAGAGCAACATACTAAGTCTAGGACAACTTACGGAGATAGGTTGTAAGGTCATCATGGACGGAAAAAAATTGACTTTGTATGATAAGAGCAAGAAGTTTTTGATGAAGGTTGAAAGATCTAAGGATCGACTTTACAATATTCAATTACATATAGAAGCACCTATATGTCTTTTAGCAAATGTAGATAACCAAGCATGGTTATGGCATGCTAGATTAGGTCATCTGAACTTTGACGATATCAACAAGATGAGTAGGAAGGGTCTAGTGGAAGGAATACCAAGAATAAATCATGCCGGACAGGTTTGTGATGCATGTTTATTAGGAAAGCACAGTAGAACACCATTTCCAAATCAAGCTAAATTCAGATCAAAGAACCCGTTGGACTTATTATATGGAGACCTTTGCGGTCCTATAAGTCCAGCCACACACTCTGGCAAGAAACTCATTTTCTTGTTAGTAGACGATTGTACACGTTTTATGTGGGCCTACTTTCTGACGTCGAAAGATCAGGCATTTAGTACACTCAAGGAATTTAGAAGGAAGATAGAAATGGAGATGAGAATGAAATTAAGGATGCTAAGAACAGATAGAGGATGTGAATTTACACCTAATGAATTCACCAAGTAATGTAAGGAAAATGGAATCGCACGACAGTTGACAACACCTTACTCGCCACAACAAAATGGGGTAGTGGAGAGAAGAAATAGGACAATGTTATCAACTACGATGAGTATGATGAAAGCGATGAAGTTACCCTTAACTTTTTGGGTGGAAGCAGTTAAACATGCAATTTACATACTCAATAGGGTACCTACGAGAGCCCTGGTAAATAAAACTCCATATGAGGCACTCTACAACAGAAAACCGAATCTGGAAAACCTAAGAATATTCGGATGCAAAGCCTATGCAAAGATAACGATACCTCACATAAGAAAGCTGGACGACAGAAGCATACCAATGATTTACTTAGGAGTAGAGGAAGGATCAAAAGAATGTAGGTTATATGATCCAATAGCAAAGAAGAAACATGTTAGTAGGGACGTAAAGTATATGGAAACAAAACCGTGGGATTAGAATAAAGATGAAAAGGATACAAGTACACAAGACACATTTTGGGCTAGTTTTGTGGTAGAAGGAGTTGACAATGAAAACCTTACACCAGTCAACACAGAAAACAATGATAACACGTATCAAGAACAGGATCCGATTCCTGATCCAGTTTCACCAATCACACCACCGACATACACTTACATCCCACACTCAGAAGAGGAAGAAGAGGATATTATTAGTTCTACAGAGAACTTAAGAGACATATTTGAAGATACCCCAGTACGAGAGTACATAGATATGTCTGAGATATATATGTATGCACGTAGAGTTGAACCTCAAAGTATACTATTTACGAAAGAAGAACCCCGTAACTATAAGGAAGCATCAATAAACGAGAAATGGATTGAGGCCATGGAGATTGAATTGGATTCAATCAACAAGAATAATACATGGACTCTTACAACATTGCCACCGAATCAAAAGGCAATAAGACTCAAATGGGTTTATAAGACCAAGAGGGATGCAAAAGGAAAGATCATCAAATACAAATCATGGTTAGTAGCAAAATTAGGATATGTACAAGAACAAGGAATAGACTTCGATGAAGTATTTGCACCAGTTGCTCGAATAGAGACAATACGGTTAATATTAGCACTAGCAGCTTATCATGATTGGTAAGTACATCACTTGGATGTAAAATCATCATTTTTACATGGAGATTTGAAGGAAGAAGTCTACGTTACACAACCTGAAGGATTTACTCAACAAGGAAATACAGGAAAAGTCTATAAGCTTACTAAAGCTTTTTATGGCTTAAGACAAGCACCAAGAGCTTGGAATGTGAAGCTTGATCAAACTTTAAAGTCTTTAGACTTTAAGAAGTGTAATCTCGAACAAGCAATTTATACAAAAAGAAGCAAGAATTCTACACTTATAGTTGGAGTCTACGTAGATGATTTGATAATCACAGGCACTCCAAGGAAGGAAATAGAAGTATTTAAATCCTAGATGAAAGACAAATTTGAAATGAGCGACTTAGGATTGTTAGCTTATTACCTTGGGATAGAAGTTACACAGACAGGAGGATAGATTATAATCAAGCAAACAGGTTATATTAACAAGATCTTGAAGGAAACAAGTATGACGGATAGTAATGATACGAAGATACCAATGGATCCCGGTACTAAGTTGGTCAAGGCGGAAGATGGAAACTCAGTTGACGCAACTTATTACAGAAGCTTAATTGGAAGTCTTAGGTACTTACTACATACAAGACCATATCTTAGTTACTCGATCGGACTACTCGTGATTCATGCAAGACCAAGGATCATCACCAAGGCGGTAAAGCAAGTAATCCGATATATCAAAGGAACAAAGGAGCATGACATAATATACAAGAAAGAAGACGGCTGCAAGATTACAGGTTACAATGACAGTAGTTATGGAATCAACACCGATCAAGGAAAAGGACCTATTGGGATAGTATTTTATTTCGGAGAGTCACCTATTACCTGGTGTACTCAGAAGCAACCAATAGTGGCGCTATCATCATGTGAATCAGAATTCATGACGACTACTGCAACTAGGGGTGTTATCGGTTCGGGTTATCGGGTGTGTCAGGTCGGGTTGAGTCTGGTTTTGAAGTTTTAAAAAGTGACCCGCAACCCGACCCGATTATGAATCGGGTTATCGGGTTCGGGTGGAATTCGGGTCGGGTGATTCGGGTTATCGGGTACAAACTAATGTATCTTTTTAAAATGTTGATAATTATGAAAAAAGGAGCACAGCCATTCACATTTGACAAATCACTATCGGGTACAAACTTATGTATCTTTTAAAAATGTTGATAACTATAAAAAAGGAGCATAAACATTCACATTGACAAATCACACTTGACATATCAATACAACTTTTAACAGTGTAACAGTCGCGGGTTAATATACAAACAAGTCACTAAACTTTGCGAAAAATTTGTCCTAAGTCACTAATGTTTCATTTCTGTCATCTAAGGTGCTAAACTTCACGAGTTGTTTAAATATGTTACTGAACCTTTAAAATGATGACATTGCATATCTTTTTAGTACAAAATGGTCCTTGTAGTTAGTCGGGTGTCACGGATTTAGTCCCTAGACCACTAATACTGTTAGTTTGATCGATTTCTTACGTTTTCGTCCATTTTTTTTTACGTTATTCGTTTTCAACCGTTTTTATACGTTTTTGTCCATTTTTTTTACGTTTTCGTCCGTTTTCATCCCATTTTTTACGTTTTTATTCGTTTTCAACCGTTTGTATACGTTTTCGTCCGTTTTACGTTTTCATCCTTTTTTACGTTTTTATTCATTTTCAACCATTTTTATACGTTTTCATCTTATTTTAACGTTTTCGTCCGTTTTTATACATTTTCGTCCGTTTTTCTTACGTTTTCGCCTATTTTCTTACGTTTTCGTCCGTTTTTCTTACGTTTTAGCCCGTTTTCTTATGTTTTCATACGTTTTTAACGTTTTCGTCCATTTGTCTTACGGTTTCGCATGTTTTTTTTTATGTTTTCATACGTTTTCGTCCTTTGTTTACGTTTTTATACGTTTTCGTCCTTCTTTTTTACGTTTTCGTCTGTTTTTATATGTTCTCGTCCCCATTTCTTACGTTTTCGCCCGTTTTTCTATGTTTTCACACGTTTTCGTCTCGTTTTTTTACATTTTTATACGTTTTCGTCCGTTTTTATATATTTTCGTCCGTTTTTCTTATGTAAAAAAATGGACAAAAGCGATAAAAACGTATAAAAACGGATGAAAACGAATAAAAATGGACAAAAACGGACGAAAATGTTTAAAAACGTAAACTAAAATGGACGAAAACGTATAAAACGGATGAAACGAATAAAACGTATAAAATCGTATAAAACGGATAAAACGTATAAAACGAATGAAAAGGACGAAAATGTAAAAAGCGGACGAAAACGATAAAACAGATGAAGATGAATAAAGCGTATAAATAATGTATATAAGCGGACAAAAGCGTATAAAACGGACGAAACGTATAAAAACGGTTGAAAACGAATAAAAGCGGAAAACGTAAGAAAACGGTCAAACTAACGAAATAGTGGTCAGGGACTAAGTCCGTGACACCGACTAACCACAAGGACCGTTTGTACTAAAAAGATATGCAATGTCATCATTTTAAAGGTTGAGTAATATATTTAAACAACTCGTGAAGTTGAGTACCTTAGATGACAAAATGAAACATTAGTGACTTAGGACAAATTTTTCACAAAGTTTAGCGACTTGTTTGTATATTAACCCTAACAAGAGCTATATAATCACACTTGACTAATCAAACGATTAAGGATGTGATAGACTCAATTAGATTTCAATGAAGAAATGTTAATCGATTATCAATGGAGATTAACAACTAGAAATCCAAGATGTTAGAAATGGAAATGGTAGTTGATTAATCAAGAAACCGTTAAAGTTTGTTACAATGAAAGAGAAATATCGTTAGAAAGCTCGTAGTCGTAGTTCTTTTAAGTTAAGTAGTAATTTAGTTAAGTAACACCGTGGAGGACAGACGGGTCTTTACCCACTGTATGCCCGATCCACAAATTTCAAAGTGTGGCGAGTTATGTAAGACTATAAATACTCTCTACCTTCCAAGGTAGAGTTGGAGCTCATAATAATATCTTTCACTTTCTCTCACTAAGTTCCCTAAACCTCTTTCTCTCTCTAGAATTCCATCTATATGCTACTTTGTGTTATGGTTTGATGTGTATGTGAAAAGTAATTTCTAACAATTGGTATCAAGAGCCATGGTTAGATCATATTTTGCACATCTTTGGATTTATAGTGGTTTTAGGTGGTTTTGAGTTTGAAAAAGTTTAGTGGTTTTGCATCATTTGGGTGATTTCTTGTGTTAAAGTTTGAATTTTGTTGGTACTTTTATGTTTAGAATCATCAAAAGTGTTTAGGTTTTCATTTGGTAAGCTTTAATCATCTTGGTTGGGTTGTTTTTGGATTGAAAAGTGATGTTTATAAGGTTTTTCTTGCTAGCGACTTAGCTCACGGTTTATTTTTCTTCATAGCGACTTGCTTCACAAAATTGTAGCGAGTTACGCTTTTAAACCTAGCGAGTTAGATCTAGCGAGTTAAAGTACAAGTAGTGGACTCTCCACTACAGTAGCACTGACACAGTGGTAGCGACTTGGTGCATGGCGAGTTGCTCTTTAGCGACTTGTATATCTAGCGACTTGAGTAGCTTAATTGTCGCAAAATTTTGCTAGCGACTTGAGCCCCAGCGAGTTACTACATAGCGACTTGTTTTTGTCTAGCGACTTGGGACCGTAGCGACTTAGTGGTGTAGCGAATTAAGTGTTACCGACTTAGCACTTAGCGACTTGGTGACTTAGCGACTTGGTTCAAGGGTTATAGCGACTTGGTTGATTTTTACGAAGAGAGTTTGACCAAAGTTGACTTTTACGTCAAAACTTCAAACGGCCATAACTTTGATCCGTAACTCCGTTTTAGCGAAATACCATCAAAGCGACCGGAACGGCTGAATATTGTGAAGTTTCACGGCGATGTCGTGAAACGAATTTTCGAGGCCCAATCCACTCGAAAGGAAGTTATTGAGCTTTTAAGTTTTAGACCTAAAAATTCTCCGTAAAAGCGTGCAACAACCAATCCAAATCTCAACCAATCAACATTTCACCTTTCCTACGAACAATCTAAAGTCCTATCACACAATCGTCTTTCATCGTATCATTCCATCGGTCATCTTAACACCCTCTTGGTCATTGCTTAACGGTTTCGTCTTGATTTTAGTAAAATCGCGAAAGATTCTATTTCTCGGTTTAAATCATAGCGTGTAAAATCCCGTGCATCCTTCCACATCATGTCTTACTCTCTCGACCCGGTGATTTCGGAAGTGCTTAAAGCGTATGATGTTGTGGACAACAATGATAATGTATGCCACATCGAACGATTAAAGATGATTGAATTAAGCAATGAGGATGTGAGATCTCCGTGTTCGAGAATCTAATGAGAGAATTGCACGGTCAAGCTACGAGAATGCCATGCAAATGAAATGCGACATTGAGCCCCATCGCCTACTTCATCCGCACCTCATTCGGTTGTTATCCATAGTGGGATCGAACATGTAGTGCTCTTTTCCGCCAGACTTACCTACATTGACAAGAAGCTTCTTTGTTGAACTTAGAGCATTTAAAGCGCAACTTACCAAAGAAGAAGTTCAAAAGGATGGTTCGGTCGACTCTTCAAGTAATCTACAAACAATTTGACCATTCATCGGTGGGGAATATTCATAGATTACAATCAACACTTGACCGAATTTCCTTCAAAAACATCTTGGAATGGAAATTCGAGAATTCATTGAGACATTTATCCAACTCATGGATAATATGAAAAAGTTCATTGAAGAATCGCACAAAAGAATGAAGACGTGAATGAGTGTCGGTGCAGTTGAAAAATTGTTGTGATAAGTTGGGTAATGTATCCGGTGAAGAATCGGGTGGTCGAATGCGAGAATGTTAGAGAAAACAAATAATGATGAGTGGGACAATGCTAAAATAGAATCTTCATGCTCATGTCCACAAGAGAGAGAGTGCACCATCACAACCCGTGCAAGCTAATGCAAAGGAACGCCACATGGAAGCTTCGGATGTACCTAAGATAGAGATGCACCGCCACAACCTGCGTTAATGCGAGAGAAACTTGCATGAAAGTTTCGCAGTACCTAGGTATGCATCTTCTTCTCAAAATGATGATTATGGATTGCATGAGTACACCGCATTTGTGCTTGATGATTCCTTGACCATGAACTCAATACCTATAAGGATCGAGTTGCCATATACGAACAACGTGCTAAGTTTGAACTTACCACTCGTGAGCGTGGAGATGGATATCCAAATGCGTACAATTATTAGAAAAAGTAATTTTAGAAGAAGTATTAAAACAAGAGTTAAACTCCTTACAAGAAAAGCTTTCCAAAGCGCTAAGCAAAAACACGAACTTCAAGAAAATGTTAAAATGCTTAAGCAAGAATTCAAAGCTAAGGAATCAAAACTTTTGAATGATTTTTCCAATCTAAAAACTTTGAAAACAAGCTTGAAAATAAGTTGTGCGTACAGGGAATACCATTCAAACCGCTCACATGATCACTAAGCATCGAGTCTTAAGCGATAAGCATAGCATTCCCTCGTTGAGGAACCAAACCGAGAGGTAATTAAAAAGGCTAGAAATGCTCATAAGGTGCTTTATGATGGTAATGAAATCCTTAAGCCTAGGCGAAACCTAGTTGCGTTGAGTGCACCGAGGAAGATAAGAAATCGGTGAAGTCACTAGGGAGAAAATGAATAAGAAGTTAGAAGATCCCGAGTGTAAAAGAATAACATAACGATCAAACCCCATAATTACACTAAAGAAAATTGGATCTCCTTGAACAAGTTTAAGCCTCGGACTCTATTAACCCCCGAACAAGTGTTCGGAAAAGGATATGGAAATGCAAAAGCGAAAATCTTGTTGAAAAGAATCCCCTTGTAGGAAAGCGCCTAAATCAATCGTGTATCCTCCTAATACACCAATGCACTTAGTTCCTAGATCTCTTGCCACTAAAAGCAAGACCTTAATCGATGAATATGTTATCTTTCAACTATTTGTTGATTTTGAGAAAACTTGTAAGAAAAGGATCACACCCACCGGTATAATCGAAGGGAAAGGGGTTTGAGCAAACTAAAGAATGCTATTTAGCCGAGGTCATGCCTTTCTTTAAACAACTAAAAGATCAATTTGAGAGTCTTAAAAAGGGCGATTCGATATTAAAGAAATGGAAAAGGTATTTGATGCAATGATTGTTGAGGTTAGTGATTATGAGAGAGAATTAAAATATAATGAGATTGAGAGGAAGAACTTGCATACAATTGAATGAGAATCGATTTACGAATGTATTGCTCAAGATGTGTTTTTCATCGCTACAAATTGTTCCATTAATGCTTCTCAATTTCATGAATTATCGTAGCTCGAAAGTCTCCCATGATCGTGTCATTGAGCTTGAAACAACAAATTCAAAATTGCATGAGAAAATAGAACAGGATGATCATGATAACTTGGTCAAACATTATTCTAAATTAGAAGTTGAACATCTTGCTTTGCAATTAAAACATCAACATCTCAAAGAAAATGTTAAAACCTCAAATATCAAGACATCCTCGATGCTCCCGAGTTTGATGCGCTTTTGAAATTAGCAAACGCGTGATGAACAAATTCGAGCTCATTATAACACGATCAAAAGATTGAAAGCCCAAATTTCACAACCGAAAGGTGAAAAGAAGGATGTATTGTTTCCCATATGCCTCCACCTTTAGATTCTCGGAATTTCCAACTTCAAAACATAATTGATAACTTGCAAAAGGAAAATGATTGTTTTAAAGTCGAAATTTCAAAGGTTAATGATCAAAACAAAGAGTTATGTGATTCATTTAAAGTTAATCATGATAAACAAATTGAAAAGATAACTTCTACTTAACGATATTGAGAATCAAGCGTGAGGTGAAAGGAAAGTTGCCAATCCCAAATTGCAAATACTACTTTCTAAGGTTTCGCTTGTGATAAATATGCTATCGATATGTTATATATTCCCCGCCATTAGGAATAATGAACTTGCACATAAAGCATATCTCTCATACCTTAAGGAAAGTTTGAAGGGTCTCCGTGAGATTGTTGAAGATGAAAGATTAGAAAAACCTTTTGATAGTACTATAGCCTATGCCCATGGATGCCAAACGATCTCGGGAACTCTTAGAGTATGTAATTGTCACAAGTCCGAAATCTAGCAATAGGCGAGATAGAATAGTTGTGCCTTGTTCTATGCCTAAAGCCAAGCATGTGACCCTTGATATGCCTTGTTCCATGTCAAAATTCAAGCAAGCAACCTTTGATGTGCCTCCTAGAACTTGATCCCAAGACTTCTAGACCGAAATGCGAGAAAGTAGTGAAGCCATGTAATGTTCCCATCGTTACTTCTACAGATGTTAAGATTGACACTAAAGTTAGCGGGTCAAAACCTAGAAGCAATGCAAAGAAGGATAGGATTACGCAAACTAAAAGTGTTCATGATAAGGAAGTGAAAGAACACCATAGGGACAAGAAGTTTGATTTGAACAAAAGAATCGTGTTAGTTCTAGTATTAGCTCTAAGCTTCTTGAAATTAATTCGAGGCCTCATCTTCGTCTGCAAAACATGTAAAAATGTTTATTTTACGGTAATCATGATAAATGTGATGTGTTATTTACGAGATCTAAGATTCATAACCCGCTTAAGAAAGTTTGGAGAGCGAAGCAGTTAAGCAATCTTGAAACCTACAGGAATGTGTTTACAAATGTAGGATTTCGGTGGAAGCCCATGTGTCGAATATTAACGAATGGCAAACCTTACCCCTTAGCTAGATCCACTATGCCTAGAATAGTGCTGTTAAGGTTTGAAGCCAACCGGTAGAATAATCCCATTAAGCACAAAATGTCATTTGACTAAGTCGATGCTTCTAGTTCGACTCCTAGGGATAATGCCATTGCATCTAGGGTTTCACGATTCAAAGACTGCTTGTGCTAACCAAAAGGAACCCATCAACCGTGGGGATCCAATGTTTCAATTCTCGTCTTCGCTCATTGTCCAAAGCAGTCGTACAAATCGTCCTTGGTATTTGGATTCGGTGACTCTAAACATATGACCGGGCTCTTAACAATGACGTCTGCTCACATCGATTCGTGCCTCGTGCTTCATCATAATGGCGTCTGCAGATAACACTTCAGCCCCGTTCCTCACGTAAAAGAAAGGTGTACGCTTGAAGGCGCTTTATCTTCTTAAGAAGAGAAATCTTCATGTTTATGACCATTCTCATCGACATTCTTCATCAACATGCTTCATACTTTTCCATGCGCTTGGTCATCAAGTGAACCGGACTACGATAATTACTCTTACTCCTCTTGCTCAATATAATGAAGATGGCGACATCATGTGCTAATTTTGTGGGGAGAAGTGTGAATATAATACATTTGGATGATAATCACTTGGTTAATCAAGAATGGCATCTCAGTATGCAATTCTTGAGGGGAGAAGAAGCGTGAATTTTTTTGCATGGTTGATCGATATTTGAGAATATATGGTCAAACGGCTCTAACCCATGTAAGAACCGAGATTCTTCTTATCGGATCATCTTCACATGTAGTTTCTTCTAAGAGCCGTTGGTTGACATCTTCACACGGCTGATATGATTAAATGACAAAGTGCTTCTAGTTGTCATGATTTGATTAAATGACAAAGTGCTTCTAGTTGTTTGGTGATATGATTAAATGACAAAGTGCTTCTAGTTCTTGGTGATTTCTTTGATGAACATCTTTCGTTCTTGTTTGATTGGGAGGATTTTAATTAAGGAGATTTGCTATTTACAAGTTAACGGAATGCCTTTGGTGTGAAGAAGATGTTAACTATCTATTTCCCCATTCGGATAATCTTGAAGAAGGTCGAGTCTGATCCTAATCTTCATTTGAAAGCTACATGATTAGAAGACTAAAGACGAATTGCATTTGATGATCTAAAGACTTCTTCTTAATCCGGTGAGAAGAACACTTGAAAATCTTCGCCGGGTTTAGGGAGAGCAATGATTGAAAAGCCAAAATTTAATCCCAATTAGACTTGCTCGATTCTTTAGCAATGATTCATTGCTTGATTTTTATGACACCTCCAACGCCTAATGCTTCAATTACTAAGGATAATTGGGATTCATTGTTTGGGATTCATTGTTTTTCAAAGATATGTTTGATGAGTACTTCCAACCTCTAACGAATGTTGATCATCCACCTCAAGCTCATGATCCGGTTTCTCCGACTCAACTAGTTCACCATGTAAGAAGTACTTCTCGAACTCTCAAGAAACCCAATCTCCGCCACTCCTCAAGGCGTTGATAATGACTATCATAATATTGTTGTTGCACTCATGAATAATGATCCGCTCTTTGGTATTCCTTTACCAAATCTTCACGGATTATTGTTCATGAATAATGATCCACTCTATGGTATTCTTTTGCCAAATCTTCACGGATTATTGTTCCTCTCATGGTGCACGTTATAAATCAACCACATGAACATTAAGGAAAATGACTACCTCATCCGCTCGAAAACATTATTGGTGAATCTTCCAGATCAGTTTCTACATGTATACCTTAAGGAAGAATGCATTGATGTTGAGGAATCATTTGCTCCGGTTTATTCAATGGGACAATGTACATCCGATTGTATGTTTGTTCACGTGTTGGACATTTGACACAAGTTGATTACTTGAGTTAATCATTTATCACTTATTTGAGATTGAAGTTGTCCTTCACAAAGGCGTGTTCTTATTTGATAACTTGCTCGGGCTTAAGAATTTGAGTTGAAGGCTTGATTTATCTAGTTACCAGCAATGGAGGGATGGTTGAAGACACGTTAACTATCACTATTAGGAGTTACGTTGTTTTACTCAAGGTCACATGCGGATGACGATGTGGATAATATCAAGAGGTGTTAATGTCTCATACTTTGTTTGAGTAGTGAGTACTTAGAGATTTGCTTGAAGCATAGATTCTCGAATCGTTCTTCCATCTTTAAGTGCAAGCTTAAGACACAAATGCGGGAATTCGACTTCGCCAAGTTTGGTATATCGGGTTTTTCTTCAACAAAGGTCACTTCAAATTGTCTACATATGGGTTGATAAAGATAGTCGAGAGAGTTTATGTAGCGCTTGATTCTCACAGATTCACTTGGGCTATTTGAGTTCTTCTCACAAGATTTCAAGTTTATGGATTGATTATGTTTCTTGATTACGAGGTATCAAAACTATTTGGGGAAGGATATATTATTCCAACTATTTGGGGAAGTGGTCTCTCGAGACCTTTGGTTTTTGTTACTTGGTGTTTCACTGGAAGAAATGAGAGAAGAATATTTGGAACGTGAGATGATACCGCCTATCGACATCTTATATATGGTTTATGATAAAGTGCTTCCTGTTATATGCACAACATGTTCACTTGATCGAGCTAATCTGCTTATTTCGAGTTAACATCCACGAGATGATTAGTGACTCAACATGTTACATGGATGTCATCGTCTCTACTCTTGTTGGGTACATGTGTACATTATGTCTTGATTGGTTATATGTTATATAACCGGAATGCACTTGGTAAAATGAAGATGTTGATATATTGTTCCCTAACTTGACAACCGGTCAATCTCGAAGAGTAAGGTGTACATCGGGATGCACAACAGTTCATGTGATCGATCGTGTCAGTTAATCCGGATTTGATAACCACCGAGACGATCAATGTTTCAACTTGTTACTTTGGTGTTCTCGTGTTCTTGGTCTTGAGCTTCAATCAATGAGACCGCTTTGTATTCAACTCTAATTCTTAGGGAAATGGTCTTTATTCGATGTTTGTCGGTTTGGGGAAGCTACCAAAGATTCAAATTGAGAAGGCTCATGTTCGACGATTTTCTTAGAAGCCTCGGATGCTTTGGTGGCGGTTTAAGAGATGTTGATTCCTTTCTTACAACGTGTTGAACGATATCCTTATCTCGGTACTCATTTCATCATTCTCTTAAACTAATTTATCTCTTGTATATATCTATTCAAAATCAAATAGAAAAATATAAAACTTTCAAAATCCATAAAAATTTATAAAAAAAAAAAAAAAAAAAAATTTGAAAATCTTCAAAAATATTGTCATTTTGTCATGTTTCTCTCGGTTCGATAATATCTACGGTCTTTGTCTGTCATTCAAAGAATGACACGGGACTTTAGATGTTGTTCAATTTTGGAAAAAAAAAAAAAAAAAAAAAATAAAATTTGGGAGAAAGAGAAATGGTTTATTGTCATTTTCGAGCAATAACCCGCTTTTAAAAGAAAGAACATAGCCATGTTTTACCATGTTTTCAAATTCTATGCTCGATTCTATAAACTCTTATCTACTTGAAAACCAAATGCTTTGAAAAATAACTCGATCTCTATTTTTGATAATCATCTGGACTTATAAGTCAAAATCTCTATCTCTCAATCAACAACCTCGCCATTGATTGAGGGGAGAATGATTTCAATTAAATTAAAAGTTATTTGGCATTAAATTGTTTTCAAAAGATATACATGCATGTTTTATAAATGGAGTTTAAAGTCTTAAAATCGATCCATATCGGTTAAAACACTTTCACAATCAAGTCACAATTCTCCTTAAAGCTTTCAAAATCAATTTAAATCCATACGAGATCACAAATCTCAAATGATTTGATAATTGTGATCGGGGAGAATGTGTGATTTAAATTGGATTTAAACCGATAATCGTAAATGGTTATAAAAGAATGTACATGTTGTCCTTCTCACATGTGACAAACGATTTCAATTTTCAATGCACATGTTGAGGGGAGCATCTATCTTAAACCTTTGATTTGAAACGTGATCATTCATCCTATCAGTGGGTTCCCTCTAGTATGTGCAAAACTCTTTTCAAACCTCGAGGCACATATTGAGGGGAGCAAATTTATGGAAACCTCATCCTTCCGGAAATGCTATACCCACTTGATCCGTTGAGGAAGTGATGTTGATATCTTTAGAAAATGGTAATCAAAAGAAGTTAATTCTTTCTCTTGCCTCCGTGTGCAAAACATTTTCAAATACTTGATGCACATGTTGAGGGGAGTTCTCGTTCTAAAAATATCAAAAACAATTCGGTACAAAATGCTTTGATAATACATCACAAGTATCCGAATTGATTTTCAAATCGTTTTCAATTGGATCCAATGGCGGATGAACAATACCAAATTGACCTACCAACTTTACTTTATGTACGGTGATATAAGGATGATAAGGTTAGGTATTGGTTCCCATGATCCGCCGTAATCCGGAGGATCTACCGAGGACAATCCACTAGTTAGTGTAGAAGTCCTTAGGTATGATGATAAAAGGAGAAAATGAGATATGGGAAGAGTGCGGACTAAGACCGAGCTAGCAATCGGAATAAACCCAACAAGGTTCTAGCTATGAAGTCTCGGTAAGCACTAAAGGGGTGAAGAATTAAAAGAATTGAATGAAAATAGGGTGAAAACAATAGCCTCCATTAATTCAACCTTAGGCGAAACCGGTTCACTTCATATGCTACCGATGGTAACATCGGTATTGAAGACAAGACGTCATGGACCCAAAGACGACCGCACTTCACCTTTCCAAACCACTCAAGTTCCTCTTAAAAGGGCTTGTTTCATTCTCACGGGAACCGACATAATCTATCGATCGCCTCTTAGAGATGGTTGATATTGAAGTAGAGACCTCTCCCTAGTCTCCAAGACAGATCCAAATATGCACAAATTGAGTCTAGAGCCACGAGATCATCAATAAATCTCATTAGGACACTTTCAATGAAGACTCTCTGCTTCACACAATGTGGAAAGAGATTATATCTTGAGTCCCACGCATTATCCTTGTGGTATTGCGGAACATCCGAGTGATGTGTTTACATATTCACAATGAAGATGGAAAGCCTTCGAGCCAACATCAAACAAGCTCTGGTAGGTGGCATGTGAGATCTATTATATAGATCAACCATGTGACAACCGAATGAAACAATGGGCGATTCAATCTCTTGAATCAATCCCGTTCGAGTTATGGATTGACGGATGCCTTTGAAAAACCGGTCGTTGTGCTTAATAAACTCTTTTCTTTAGCACATCGACCGTGTACTAATTTTTCAAACCAAAAGGTATTTTTATGATTGATAATTGATTTTCAATAAAACCTTCGTTGTATTGCAAAACAATTTCTATTGAGCAATACACGATTGTTTTTCAAATCTCTTTTCATCAATCGGTGGACTTAAAATTACCGTTCACTCACTCGTGTTGTCTTCTTTGAGATGTTCCGGTTTGAGAACAGATAGAACAATGCGAAACCCTGTCAAGGAGATTCTTAGGAATCCTACCCGATCACAGCAAGATTTGTATCGATCAACGGGGAACCGGGCGTGTACCTCAATTCATCGAAGTGATCAAAGACACTTTCGTGCGATTTGTTGCTTAATCAGATGCGCGTGCACGCCGACGTTTAATGATCGTAATGAAGCGGTCAATCCATAGCCGCATGCTCACTTAACACATTCATCTCAAAAGAAATCATGATTAGTGCATCAATGACTCGATATTTTCACTCCATGCTTCGCTACGCACGCCAATATCATGAATCAACTAAAGCTTCCGCTACTCGATGAGAAGAGATCATGATCCGTAATGCGAGCATGTCGGTCCCAAAGTCACAACATCACAAAATACCAACACCACAAAGGATATGTCGAGATTGTTGATAGTCGATGATCTCCAAAGATGGCTCAAACTTATCATCACGTGGATCAAGAAAAGACCTCCACTTGGAATAACCAAACATGCAATGTGAAGAATTAATGTCTACGAGCTCGGAGAAAGGACTACATCAAGAATACTAGATCAATTGTTAATGTTAAATCTATTTGTATTCTATGTAATTTTGGTACATGTTTGAGGTGACCTCCTTAGGGAGATTGTTAGGAATTAGAAATTCCGGTATTAAAGAGTCGGTCACCTCAAGTATATGTAATCGTTAGAAAGCTCGTAGTCGTAGTTCTTTAAGTTAAGTAGTAATTTAGTTAAGTAACACCGTGGAGGACGGACGGGTCTTTACCCACCAGATGCACGATCCATGCCCCAAAGTGTGGCGAGTTATGTAAGACTATAAATACTCTCTACCTTCCAAGGTAGAGAGTTGAGCTCATAATAATATCTTTCACTTTCTCTCACTAAGTTCCCTAAACCTCTAACTTTCTCTCTAGAATTCCATCTATATGCTACTTTGTGTTATGGTTTGATGTGTATGTGAAAAGTAATTTCTAACAAGAAAGAAAGGAAATTGGTTTATTACAAGATTGATACTAACCGAATCGCCAGATGACTACTTATACACAAATTGAGAATTGATTAACCAACTTTGGGCGCCAAAGTTAGTTATTTGAAATCAAGACCAATCAAAAGTCGACACGTGTCCACTTTGAGTTGAAGCTCTTTGGTACATATCAACTCCATCCTCCTTAGAAAATTTCTTGCCTCAAGAAATAGCTGGTGCATCAAAGTCAGGAAACCTTTGGATTAAATTTGCATACTGATTCGTGCCAAACCGTCAAGTTTTTCTCACACAAGCCGGCCACTTGTGAATGGCCGAATCGTAAGAAACTTAAAACGGTTCGAAACAAGCTCAATGAAGATCCGGGAGTATAGTGTTTCCCGGGTCGTTATGTCCCAAATGAGTTATGCAATGGATCACCAAACGCGTAGTGATCGAGAGATTTGAGCGGAAAGAGTGATTTGAATATTATGACTACGTAAAAAGGACATAAACTACAACGGCTTAAATGCTAATTAAAGGAAATTAAAAGATAAGAAATATTAAATAAACGCTATCACTATTTTTAAAATTGATGAACGTTTAAAACTTTAAAACTTACGTTTAAATAAAATTACGTAAACGCATAAAATAAAAAGTGAGATCTAAGAAATAAAAGTCCTAAAAATATGAAATGACATTTTACAAACCTAATGATAAAAGAAAATTTATAGAAAAGAAAATTATTTTATAACTATTTAATTAATTATTATTAATTAAAAACTATTTTTAACTATTAAATAATAACCTAAAAGACAAGAAAATAGGAAATAAAGCTAGAAAAATAAAATTATGACTTAGAAAAATCTAAAATAACAAAATAGAGTTTTCAAAACTATTTTTGTATTTTTCTGATTATTTTTGTATTTTCTAGGAATTAAAAACTATTTAAAACTACTTAAATTACTTAAAAATACAAATTTAACTAAGAAAAATCTAGAAAAATACTTTTTTGTCTTTTTATATTTATCTTAACTTAAGAAAAATGAAAAATTATTTTTTTGAGACTTTTCTGAATTTTTTGTATTAAAAGCTAATAAAAAAGTGCTAAAAAGTAAGTAAAATGCAGAAAAATAGCAAAATGACTTGGAAAAATTTGAAAAATTCAAGATAAGCTTAAAATAATGTTATGAAACTAGGAAAATATAAAAACAGGTGTTGTGTGGAAGAATTGAAATCTATCACAAGTGCTTATAAATAAGCACTTATAATAAGCAATTGATGACTAAAGCCCACCCATCGATCACGTAAGCTTGAATAAGCTAAAAGAACTCTAAAGCAACTAAAACAACAAGCC
The DNA here is from genome assembly GCA_022545495.1 of Chrysanthemum lavandulifolium. NCBI lineage: Eukaryota > Viridiplantae > Streptophyta > Magnoliopsida > Asterales > Asteraceae > Chrysanthemum > Chrysanthemum lavandulifolium. The sequence continues at coordinate 192,702,847 of CM040239.1, read as the reverse complement.
TAACCCACGTAATTGCTAAATACCAAGATTTGGGTGATTTGAGATTATAAGCTAAAATGATTTTGGCTCCTACTTTGAACTAGAGAATAAGCACAGAGATAAGTCGAATTAAAAACAAAACCGGAGCATAATCTAGACCTGGTGACTATGTATAAGCCAAAGAACAATGCTCACAAGCTCTAATAAGCTCGATGCAAGCCTTGCAAAACCTCAGTCTGACTCGGATTGATGAGTCATGCACAGGCATTTATGCCCATATTGAACAAAGAAGTTTGAGGCTTAAACAAAATTCACAAAAATGTACAAAATTGGTAATAATACAATAGACCAAATGAACTTCTAAGACCCAAAGTTTCACTTGAATAGACCCGAAATGAGTCTAGGAAAATCATCCCATTTGGACTCAAACCTATATTTCAATTTGACTTTTGAGACAATTATGAAAATTTGACCAAAATGAAATTTGAAGCTAATTTTGACCGAATGAGATGTAATATGATGAAATAAAGTTAATGCAGTCTAACTCTATGTATTTTGAACACAAAATAAACTTTTGCTTTTATAGAAACTCAACAGTTAAGTCGTTGAGATAGGTTTATGGAATTTTGACTTTTGAGCTTTGCGGTCTTAAGTTAAAGATGATATGAGCACCTATGAGCTAACCAAACTTGAACCAACAAATCTTAATCATCGGACTAACCTTAAAGATGTGTTTAGAAGTAAATCCAAACACACCTTAATTGGATCACATGAATCAAAATGAAACCAACCACTTAACTAGCCAATAGCATTGATCAAACTGAGCTCAATTACTATAATGACCACTAAATAAACAAACTTAAACCATTTCTAACCACAAATACAGAAACATACACAAAATGCAAACTGAGTAAAAAATTGAAATTAGGAATACCACTCACAAGTGTCCAGCTGGTGTTGCAGGCTAAACCAAACCAAATCCTATACTAACCTAATCTATTTTAACCCAAATCAACCTCTGCATCCACCATATCCAATTCCATTGCAATTTGAGCTCATAGTTGACTTTTGTTGACCATGTACCACATTTACTTGAAAATGAATTGTGACCTTATCGAAAGCATTCAGTAGCTTGTATGAACCTATTTGAATCGAAATAGAAGCTTTTAGAAGCCTTAATGTAAGAATTTGAAAGTGAATTTTTCGACGATTAGCAAGAAACATTAATCCAAACTAAAACTTTGAATTGAAACTTACAAATGCCTTACAATGATTATCCAATTGAAAGTTAATACATAGAAACTGAAATCACAAGATTTTGATTTAAATTAATACATTTATTTAAAAAACGACATTAAAGAAAAACTTAAAACTAACTACCACCCTCTATCTTCCTTCCCATGCTTCCTTTTATACTCCAAGTGTCTTCTCTCTCTCTTCTGAATATATCCCAGCATTAATCTCCACCATTGGATGAAAAAATATGATCTTGGCCATTGATTGGTTTTTGGCGGGAAATGATATTTTGACAGTTGGTGAGTTTGAGTGTTAAGAGGGGAGCATTTAATGTTATTTTGGATTGTTAGGAGATGGAGGGGAGACAAAGTGGAGTAGGGTACGGAGGTGTTGGTGTTGCGAGATAAGGGTGTCGGGGAAGACAGAAAAAGGCGGGTGGTTTTATTTTAAACCGTGGGTAAATGGGTAAACGGGTTGGGTTGGTGGGTGGACCGGGTAATGGATTGGATATTGGGCTTTTGGATTTGTTATTTGGATTTTGGACTAATGGTTAATATTGAATCCATTTTCAACACTAGGGACCCTTTGTGTAATTCTGAAAATCCAAGGACCATACATGTAGATTCTGAAAAGTAATCCAAGGGCTTGTTTTGCCAACCTCCAATATTCCAAGGGACCCAATCTGCCAATTGTGAAATTCCAAGGACTAAACATGACCATTTTTAAAATTCAAGGATCAAAACTGTAATTTCTCAAAACTTTTGGATTTTTCACCAAAGGACTAATTGTGACAAGTTATGATTTAAAAGGACCTTTGGTGACTTTTCTTTTAAAATAAGTGCCTAGGACCGATTTTGACAATTTTGAAACTTGGGGACCAAACCGCCAATTATGCAAACTTAGCTCATTTTTCATCCGATTTTAAACATTTTGCATCCAAACATATAAAATGCAATTTTGGAATATTTTCAGATTTTGATGCATTTCGGCGTTTTTAACCGCTTTTGCGCTTGAAATTAACCAAAATGATGAGTATTTACACACCATCAATCCCCATACTAAACTATTGCTAGTCCCTAGCAATCTTTTGAGAAAACTTAATGGTTTTGAATCTCTTTACCAAAAGCCATTACTCGAGTAGCCAAATGTTTCAGCTCAAGTAAGAACTATGGTACACCGATAACCATATGATTTTGAGCAAACCACCGCCTTCCAACGGATTTGATTTGTCTTTACCGTGCCGTTTGCTTCGGACTAGCCAACTCTTAGATAAAATATCTTTGGTGAGTCGATTACCAATTATGGTTTTCCAATCGCCTTTACCACAAGCCATAAACTTGCGGGCTAGCCAACTCTTCACTAATTAAAGATATGGTGAATGAACACCATACAATTTTGGGCAAATTGCAAGCCGTCAACGGATTTGATAAATCTTTACCAAGAGCCGCTTGCTCTGGATTAGCCAATCCTTTTGTTTATTAGACAAGGCGGATCGATAACCAAATGAGTAAGTGCAAAACACTTACTCCAAAAAATTTTGGCCAAAACGGGAATTGGGCGGTATAATTACATGATAAAATTCGTGAGAATTCCCCCACACTTAGAAATGAATATTGCCCTCAATATTCAAAGTACCGACAGTTATGCAAACCGAGAACGTAAAAGGGAAATACTACGGCCATTATTTAGAAAGATTTTTTTTTTTTTTTTTTTTTTTTTTTTTTTTTGATATTCATATATACACAACATGTGGGCAACTCCCCCACACTAGGGTGGTACACACGGTGAAAACCCATGTTTAGCTATTGTTTTGATTACCGAGTCGCTAGCTTGACTCGACCCCCAATTAATTGGTTCATGGGAAGCAAGTGGAAGAGACAATCTCCATCGGACTTTCATTCAAGATGTTTGGACAAACATTGAAGTACGTGAAAGTTCCACACCGATGAGATATACATAGAACCGCTCAAAATGATAAATGAAAATGCCGGGGTCAAGATAGTGTCTTCATTCCCAAGGAGTGAAGAACAGAGAAGCCACGGGATAGGTGAAGAAGAGATAGAAAATCATGATAAACATCATGATTAACTCATCATCATCGAAGGAGAATTCATAATAGCATGAATCTCATCATTTAAGCTCAATTGGTCTAGACATATCCCGGTGTGTCTAGATCAGTAGAAGTTATCATACTCCCGGAGATATGATATGAGTGAGTTCATCCGAGAACTCCATGAAGGTGAATGAATCATATTCTAATTGATATGAGTTGGTTCACCGGCGAACTCTCAAAAGTAAATGATTCATGATCGAGGAGAGAATTATGAGAATGAGAAGTGGTACCGCCACTAATCTTCTCTCCCATATTATCAAAATGTAGGCTTTCATTTCCGAATAGAATCATCGGAAGAATGTCACTATCCTTAATGGGGATAGGAGATGAAATAGGTTTCTTTTGAAAGCCTCGATTTTAGAAATGAGAAGACCGACATTCAATAATGTTGCTCAAGAGCTTCATCTTTGATTTCAAAGTCGTGAACTTCATCATTCCCTCTTCTAAGCTAACAAGCTCGTAAGGTAAATCTTCCATATAGCGATGTCTCCACAAGATAACGAATCATCATCATCGAATCGGAGAACATCTCAACATGATCTTTTGGAAGACAAGAGGAGGAGGATATCACACAATTGATCAAGAATTCCTGTGACTCTCTTGGGATTGGGACAAGGTTCTCAACACTAGACTTTATGAATTCGTCCGATTCCTTTTCGTGAACAAAGGTCGAGATGCTCGTCCCCATAATAAGAGAGTGAGTGTGAATCTCGGTGTGATAGCATTGTTTGAGATGGAATCTCAACCGGGGGATATCAACCGGCCGAGGAGTTGAGAAATATTATCTTTAAAAGGATAAAACTCTCCTCGTCATCATCATATAGAGTCGCCTTGAGAAATTGGGAACGCCTTAGAGCCGCATGCTCTAGGACTAATAATTCTTCCCAGATTTACGGCCTCTCGTTCTTCTCGTTCTTGACGCCGAAATTCTCCTATGGTCTTTTCACCACTCACTTGATTCTTAAAGTTACTAATCATATCATCAAGTGTTTTCATTGTGGTTTCAAAATCTTGGGAGATTTCTTGAGATAACGGCTCGTGGAGTTTGAACCGTATGGTCTTTGTGGAGGTTGGAAATTATCAAACATGTGAGAGTCATGATTGTTACAAGGAACCGGGTTCCTATTTGACAATCGAGTGAAATGGGGACCTCCACAAGAAAGCTGTTGAGTCTGGACCGTGAATCATATGGATTTTGGTCATAACCAAAGTTCGAGCATTACCGGAAAACTGCTCATAGACAAACGTGTTTCGGATTGACACTCAAATCCTTGGTGAGGACCTCCACAAAATTCACAGCAGGTATGTTGATTATATGAAGATAAGTCGGGCTGTGGTGGTAATTGGAAAAGTTTGAGGGTCGTTAAATGAGTTCGGATTAGGATCATAATCAAATGAATTCTCGAACCACAAAACAAACAACTCCCGTTATGAATATCATTACCACATTGTACACACGTACACCAACGATGTGGTGAACCAAAAGAGGCTCACCACAACCGACACAAGGAATAAACGATTGCATTTGAGAGTTATGATAAGGAATCGGTTTATTCAAAGAATCAACAAAACCAACATGGTGATCCGAATGACTATCAAGTCTCAAGAACATTCGAAAAATCGGGAGGTGGGACAAGTGGTGTGCTCGAGAGCTAGCAATTTCCACCACTCCGTTATGGTCTCCGGTTCTTGAACGGTTCATCGGGTTGTGGCGGATGGTCGGAAAACTTGGAGAATCATCGAGAGTTATCGATAATTCGCACCAATAACAATATTTGCTTGCACCCATCCTTCCACATTGCTTGCATAAACAATCCGGATTCGACAACAAAGTTGATCCTCTTCCATACGGCTTTGCAAAGGAAACAACGAGGATAATCGATCGTCGCCATGAGAATTAAACATGTAGAGGGTTAAAGAAATAGAATTAAACAGCTTTGAGGTTAAAGAAGAGTAGAATCAAACAGTGCGAGGGTAAGAGAAATAGAATCATACGGATAAGAGGAATGAGAAGAGTATTTTGGATAAGAAAATATAAACATATACGATGGATGGTATGAACAAAGAGTGAATATCCAAATCACTAATCGCTAGACGGAAGATAATCAAGACACCTCCGCGTGGCGCCAAAAATTTGATTCGTGCCAAACCGCAAGTTTTTCACACAAGCCGACCACTTGTGAATGGTCGACCGTAAGAAACTTAAAACGGTTCGTAAACAAACTCAATGAAGATCCGGGAGTATAGTGTTTCCCAGTCGTTATGTCCCAATGAGCTATGCAATGGATCACCAAACGCGAGTGATCGAGAGATTTGAACGAAAGAGTGATTTGAATATTATGACTACGAGAAAAGGACATAAACTACAACGGCTTAAATGCGAATTAAAGGAAATTAAAAGATAAGAAATATTAAATAAACGCTATCACTATTTTTAAAATTGATGAACGTTTAAAACTTTAAAACTTACGTTTAAATAAAATTACGTAAACGCATACAAAATAAAAAGTGAGATCTAAGAAATAAAAGTCCTAAAAATATGAAAATGACATTTTACAAACCTAATGATAAAAGAAAATTTATAGAAAAAGAAAATTATTTTTATAACTATTTAATTAATTATTATTAATTAAAACTATTTTAACTATTAAATAATAACCTAAAAGACAAGAAAATAGGAAATAAAGCTAGAAAAATAAAATTATGACTTAGAAAAATCTAAAATAACAAAATAGAGTTTTCAAAACTATTTTGTATTTTTCTCGATTATTTTTGTATTTTCTAGGAATTAAAACTATTTAAAACTACTTAAATTACTTAAAAATACAAATTTAACTAAGAAAAATCTAGAAAATACTTTTTGTCTTTTATATTTATCTTAACTTAAGAAAAATGAAAAATTATTTTTTTGAGACTTTTCTGAATTTTTTGTATTAAAAGCTAATAAAAAAGTGCTAAAAAGTAAGTAAAATGCAGAAAAATAGCAAAATGACTTGGAAAAATTTGAAAAATTCAAGATAAGCTTAAAATAATGTTATGAAACTAGGAAAAATATAAAAAACAGGTGTTGTGTGGAAGAAATTGAAACTGCTATCACAAGTGCTTATAAATAAGCACTTATAATAAGCAATTGACAGCTAAAGCCCACCCACTGATCACAGAAGCTTGAATAAGCTAAAAGAACTCTAAAGCAACTAAAAACAACAAGCCTAACCCACAGAATTGCTAAATACCAAGATTTGGGTGATTTGAGATTATAAGCTAAAACAGATTTTTGGCTCCTACTTTGAACTAGAGAATAAGCACAGAGATAAGTGGAATTAAAAACAAAAACTGGAGCATAATCTAGACCTGGTGACTATGTATAAGCCAAAGAACAAATGCTCACAAGCTCTAATAAGCTCGGTGCAAGCCTTGTAAAACCTCAAGTGCACTCGTGATTGATCGAGTCTATGCATGTGGCATTTATGCCCATATTGAACAAAAAGTTTGAGGCTTAAACAAAATTCACAAAATGTACAAAATTGGTAATAATACAATAGACCATTGAACTTCTAAGACCCAAAGTTTCACTTGAATAGACCCGAAATGAGTCTAGGAAAATCATCCCATTCGACTCAAACCGATATTTCAATTTGACTTTTGAGACAATTATGAAAATTTGACCAAAATGAAATTTGAAGCTAATTTTGACCTGAATGAGATGTAATATGATGAAATAAAGTTAATGCGTCTAACTCTATGTATTTTGAACACAAAATAAACTTTTGCTTTTATAGAAACTCAACAGTTAAGTCATGAGATAGGTTTTATGGAATTTTGACTTTTGAGCTTTGCGCCTTAAGTTAAAGATGATATGAGCACCTATGAGCTAACCAAACTTGAACCAACAAATCTTAATCACTGGACTAACCTTAAAGACAGGTTTAGAAGTAAATCCAAACACACCTTAATTGACTGTTATGAACTGAAAATGAAACCAACCACTTAACTAGCCAATAGCATTGATCAAACCGAGCTCAATTACTATAATGACCACTAAATAAATAAACTTAAACCATTTCTAACCACAAATACGTAAACATACACAAAATGCAAACCGAGTAAAAATTGAAATTAGAATACCACTCACAAGTGTCCAAATTGGTGTTGCAGGCTAAACCAAACCAAATCCTATACTAACCTAATCTATTTTAACCCAAATCAACCTCTCAGATCCACCATATCCAATTCCATTGCAATTTGAGCTCATAGTTGACTTTTGTTGACCATGTACCACATTTACTTGAAAATGAATTGTGACCTTATCGAAAGCATTCAGTAGCTTGTATGAACCTATTTGAACTGAAATAGAAGCTTTTAGAAGCCTTAATGTAAGAATTTGAAAGTGAATTTTTCGACAGTTAGCAGTAAAACATTAATCCAAACTAAAACTTTGAATTGAAACTTACAAATGCCTTACAATGATTATCCAATTGAAAGTTAATACATAGAAACTGAAATCACAAGATTTTGATTTAAATTAATACACTTATTTAAAAAACGACATTAAAGAAAAACTTAAAACTAACTACCACCTCTATCTTCCTTCCCATGCTTCCTTTTATACTCCAAGTGTCTTCTCTCTCTCTTCTGAATATATCCCAGCATTAATCTCCACCATTGGATGAAAAAATATGATCTTGGCCATTGATTAGTTTTTGGCGGGAAATGATATTTTGACAGTTGGTGAGTTTGAGTGTTAAGAGGGGAGCATTTAATGTTATTTTGGATTGTTAGGAGATGGAGGGGGGAGACAAAGTGTGGAGTAGGGTGGCTGGAGGTGTTGGTGTTGCAGACAAGGGTGTCGGGGAAGACAGGAAAAAGGGGCGGGGTGGTTTTTATTTTAAACCGTGGGTAAATGGGTAAACGGGTTGGGTTGGCTGGGTGGACCGGGTAATGGATTGGATATTGGGCTTTTGGATTTGTTATTTGGATTTTGGACTAATGGTTAATATTGAATCCATTTTCAACACTAGGGACCCTTTGTGTAATTCTGAAAATCCAAGGACCATACATGTAGATTCTGAAAAGTAATCCAAGGGCTTGTTTTGCCAACCTCCAATATTCCAAGGGACCCAATCGCCAATTGTGAAATTCCAAGGACTAAACATGACCATTTTAAAATCCGTGGATCAAACTGTAATTTCTCAAAACTTTTGGATTTTTCACCAAAGGACTAATTGTGACAAGTTATGATTTAAAAGGACCTTTGGTGACTTTTCTTTTAAAATAAGTGCCTAGGGACCGATTTTGACAATTTTTGAAACTGGGGACCGAAACCGCCAATTATGCAAACTTAGCTCATTTTTCATCCGATTTTAAACATTTTGCATCCGAAACATATAAAATGCAATTTTGGAATATTTTCAATATTTTGATGCATTTCGGCGTTTTAACTGCTTTGCGCTTCGAATTAACCAAAAATGATGAGTATTTACACACTCATCACATACACCTCCCAAGTAGCTTCTTCCACACTTCTGTTAGACCACTGTACTAGAACATACATCACAGGCTTATTGTTAAGTTTTCCTAACCTTCTCTCCAAAATTGCTTGAGGCCTGAAAGACAATAGCCCATCTTCTCTCAACCGTGGCAAACTTCCCATCTGATGGTTATTGCCACTACACTTTTTGAGTTGTGAAATGTGAAAAACAGGATGGATTAAGCTATGACCAGGCAATGTGAGCTTGTAAGCAACCTTCCCAATTCTTTCCTCCACCTTGAAAGGACCATGGTATTTAGCTGAGAGCTTATGTTGTTGTCCTTGTCTAACTGTGACCTGTCTATGAGGTTGAAGTTTAAGATACACCTAATCACCCACCTGAAATTCTCTATCAGTTCTGCCTTTGTTAGCCTGATTTTGCATCCTATCTTGGGCCCTTTTGAGATGAAACTTCAACATCTGTATAGTTTACTCCCTAGCTTCCAATGTTCTGTCCACCTTCTACCCCTGCTATCTCCTGGTACATATGGAATATGGACTGGTGGAGTTTGCCCATACATGAATTCATAAGGAGTTGTTTGTATGGCAGTGTGAAAATTAGTATTATACCAAAACTCTGCCAAAGGTAACCACTGCAGCCATTCCTTTGGCTTCTCTCCACACATGCACCTCAAGTAACATCCTAAAATTCTATTAACAACTTCAGTCTATCCATCTGTTTGAGGGTGATAAGCTGTTGACAACTTCAGTTTTACCTTTAATGTCCCAAACAAAGCTTTCCAAAAATTACTTACAAACACTTTATCTCTGTCACTGATAATTGATTCTGGTAACCCATGTAATCTCTACACTCCATCCAAGAAAGTTTGAGCCACTTGACTAGCAAAGTGAAAGGGTGAGATAAAGCCATAAAATGAGCATACTTGCGAGCGATCCACTACTACCATAATAACAGTTTGCCATGTGAATTGGGTAGTTTTTCAATGAAATCCATGCTAATCTCACCATACCTTGTCGTGATAGGCAATGGTTGCATTAATCTCGGATAAGCACTAAGATCGTGGTTCGCCTTTGACAAATGTCACAATCCCTTACAAATTGCTTCACCATTCTTTTCATTCCCTTCCAATAAAAAAGAGAGCTGATCTTCTTGGTAGTAACTTGGAACCCTGAATGTTCTCCAATGGCTTCAGTATGGAAGTGTGTTATGAGTTGAATTTTCATTGCTGGATGATTGGCTACACGTTTTTGCCCTTCCTCCTTAACAAATCATCAGCAAAAGTTATTTTGTCTCCTTTATAGCTTTTGTATTTTATTGATCGAATCAAATGCTTCATAGTGTCATCGGCTTCCCATCAAGCTTTAATCTTATCCAACACATCACTTGCCACATAACTCACCACCATTTGTAAAATTAACCACTATGGTTAACCCTTGACAAGGCATCTCACAAAGATTCTCATTTCCTCTTGTATGCTATTTCATAGTCAAAGCCAAGCAACTTAGGTAACCACTTGTCGGAATGGAGTAGTTAACTCGGTCCAAAGAAGTACTGAGACCAAGTGGTCATCCTAATTTTAAAATGCCCACAAGCAAATACCCTTCCACTTTTCCAAAGTCGCAATGACAGCCTAAGAATTCCCTCTCATAAGTGGATAGACTTTGGTGCTTCATAGATAAGGCTTTGCTCAAATAAGCCAATGGGTGACCATTTTGACATAATACTGCTCCAATTCCAGATCCCGAAGCATCAATTTCCACAACAAAGTCTTGGTTAAAGTTTGGAAGACCAAGAACTGGTGCTTCAGTCATTGCTATCTTCAATTTCTCAAAAGCCTTTTCAGCTGATTCACTCCACTGGAATGCATTTTTATTGAGCAATGAATTCAAAGGTTGACTGATCATAGAATAATTTTTTATGAACCTTCTATAATAACCAACAATCCCAAAAATCCTCTTAATTGCTTAACGTAGTTGGAATAGGCCGCTTTTCATCACTTCCACTTTTGATGGATCGGTTGCACACCTTCACCACTAATGATGTATCCCAAATATTCTACCAATGGTACAAAGAAACAAACATTTGCTCCTTTTAGCAAACAACTTATGATCCCTTAAAATTTGCAAAACCAATCAGAATGTTTGCCATGTTCCTCCTCCGACTTGCTATATACCAAGATATCATCAAAGAAGACTAGCACAAACTTCCTCAAAATGGCTTGAATATCGTATTCATTAGTGATTGAAGGTTGAAGGAGCATTTGTCAACCCAAATGGCATAACTAAGAACTCATAGTGGCCTTCATGAGTCCTAAAAGCGCTTTTCAATATCACCATCATGCATTATAATTTGGTGATATCCACTCTCAAATCCAACTTAGAAAACACTGTAGCTCCTCCCAATTCATCAATTAACTCCTCAATAATGTATTGGGAATTTATCTTTAATCAGATACTTGTTCAATTGCCTATAGTCTACACACATCCTCCATGTACCATCCTTTTTCTTAACCATGACTATAGGAGAAGAGAATGAACTTTGACTTGCTCTAATCACTCCTGAATCCATCAATTCCTTGACCATAGTTTCAATTGCATCCTTCTGATGAGGTGGATGCCTGTAAGGTCTGATATTAATTGGAGGGGTATTTGGGACAAGTGGTATTTTGTGTTCATGTGACCTCTGGGGTGGTAGTTCATTAGGGACTGCAAACACATCTTCAAACTTATTCACCACTGCATCTACCCTTGTTACTTTGTCCCCTTTTCCTTCCAATTGGCAGCAAGTCACTGGATAAACACATAACATCATAGAATACAACTCACTGTTTTGACTCAGGTTCCTTAAGAGCTTTCTTACCTTGCATCCATTGTAGGCTAGAATTATGTGTTCCCCTCAACACAATTTGCTTGCTCCCATAGTCAAACTTCATAATCAGTGTCCTGAAATTCCACCTAATTTCCCCCAAAGTTGACAACCATTGGACCCCCAACACCATTTCACAACCTCCTAATGGCAAAAGCATTACATCAGTCTCAAACTGATGCCCATTTATACTCCACTTAAAACTGAGACACTCTTAAGTGCTATAGATTTCTTGTCCATTTGCCACTGAAACCTTCAAAGGAGTAGTACTTCTCAACTTACACCCCAATTTTTTGCAGTATGAACATCCAAAAATTGTGTACTCCCGTAGTCACCAATATGTGCAACAATTGTTTTCCCACCATACCCCTTACTCTCATGGTTTGGTATGAATTAATACCGATAAGGCATTCAAGGATATCTGGGCATTGTTCAAGAATTCATACCCCGACCACCGCTTCTCATCATTTTCTACTTCCTCAATCACCACAATGCTCTCCTCCCACATTTCCCTTGTTCCTCACCATCCACCACAACCTCCAGACAATTCAATTGACCACTACACTTGTGACTGTGTGTACTTTTGGTCACAATAAAACATTGATTCTTGGCTCTTTTTCCTCCAATTCCTCCGAGTTAATCTATAAGGCCTATTACCACCATTTCTTGCCACTAATTGATTACCACCTGAATTATGGACAGTCTTTTGAGCCACATTAACATTCTTATTCACTAGACTATTATTAGGCACAAATTTTAAAGTTGACAATAAAGGAGAGTTATACCTTGGCTTAAGTGCAGCATTAGAAGCTTCTTGCATTTTGGCCATGGCATAAACTTCAAGCAAAGTGCTTAGTCTAAACATTCTTAATGGCATACTAATCTCCTTCTTAAATCCTCCCAAAACAAACTAATTGCATAAGCCTCATTCAATTCCACCGCTTAACAAGGATTCAAACTCTTCTTGATAATGTCGAATCGATCCATCTTGCTTCAAATTCTTCAAGTCCACAATTGGATCATCATAGAGTACCCCAAACCTCTTAAGGACTGCCTCTTCATACATCACCCATGGAATTTCTTCACCATACCTCTTAACATGCTGCTGGTGCCAAATCAAAGCCTTATTATACAGATGCATTGAAGCTAACTCCACTTTCCTATCATCTGGCACCCCATCAATCTTAAAGAATTGGTTACACATGTTAACCCATCCTTTCACATCATCCCCATGGAATCTTGGAAACTCAATCTTGGATAATTTGCCATAGTTGCTAGACACCATTTGATTTCCTCTATTATGACTAGTCCCTTCTCCTGATTTCAATCTTTGGACTTCAGTCATTAATGTCTGGATGATGGTGTTCATGTCAGTCATGGATTGTTGTAAAGATTCAAGAGTTGCTTCAGATTGAGGGTTGTTAGAAGCATTTCTTGTGGTCACCATTGTATCAGTATCACTATTTCTCATCAACAATGGAATAATAACTACTGATCCTGTTCTTGATTACCCAAACCAACTGCTGCTGATCAGCTTGTTCAAAGCTAGAGAATTTAACCACTTATGGGCTAGCTTTGTGATCATACGGATGTTTGGCGCTAACTCGATGTAAATAGAACAGTGAAATTAGTGGTGCCTAATTTCTTCCGAAAATCTGCTTTTTGGCGGTGTTCAACCGAGAAGATGTGACAACTCGTAATTTCGTGTCATTTTACAAACTTTAAAAGTTTCACTATTTCATCATTTATTGTAAACGGGTTTCTGAGCATCAAATTCACGTAACCGTAATGGTTTAGCCGTGAATTCGTGATCATATCATCGAGGTCATTTCATATAGACTAAGTTTAGTCTACATTTCATTAACATCATTGTCATCATATTAATTCATGCATGGTTTTGCATTTTTCATTAAACGTATAATTTTTATATTAAATAAACGTTATCGCGTAATTAATTATTTTGAATAATTGATCCATTACTCCCAAAAATTATCCTGATATATTTTTATACTCATATTAAGTTATAAAAATAATATTATGAGTTTACCCAGTGTTTTAAATTTATTTCGTATATAAATTGTTATATTTATATAATTACGACGGTTTTATTAAATATTATACGATAGTTATTATATCACTCAAATCTTTCAAGAAATGTATTTTTATAATTTTTATGACCTCAATATATTTTATCTTGACCCGTGAAAATTTATTTTTAACTAACGCTACCCTAAATGTTCAAAAGTGTACACAAGTTACTACTTATCTTTACTTAACTTAATATTACTTACACTTATTCACTTAAATTCAATTTTAAAAAAAAAATATATAAAAGTGAATGACTAAACCCCCTTGTCGACACAAGGGGGTGAGTCACATTGATCTCTTAAATATCTACTATATATTGTATATACTCTTTCAAATAAACATACAATACAATTTCAAAAGTGAAAAAAATCAAAAGGTGCTCTCTTTCTCTTCATCACATATCCGGCAACCATAAGAGACCAAGTGAAGAATCATCATAAATTTTTCTAGACAAGTTTTTAACACTCTAGTATCACTCTTGATTAAGGATTTGAAATAAAACCTTGGGTGATTAGGAAAAACCCTTTGTCCTTAAACCTCATCAAGTTACTTGTAAGCTTTTTATTTTCATCATCATATTTCATATTCATTCTCATATTCATTTCATCATTTTATTTGAGAAACATGCAAGTTATGTGATGTTTATACCACTTTTTAAGGTTTTTAAGTGTTAAATATATATAATCCATCCTATAATTACTCCTTGTTATATATTAGTTTTGGTGATGTCTAGGAACCCATGACACCCTAAGAAGGTGTATGGTAGGATTAGAATAGTTTCGGAGTTGTTTTGAATGGGTTAGAATAGGTTTGGCGAGAAAAACTCATTTCGACACGCTTTGAAAAGGGTCTGTCCTTAAAATTTAATTCGGAAAATCCGACAGTGAACAAAAATTTTTGGCCTAGATATTTAGAAAATATACTTTAAAACGAAACCGTGGCCGCTTGAACGGATTAAAACGGAGTTATAACGAAGAAGTTATGAATTTTTCAAGTTTGACGACGATATATATATTTTCTAAAATTTCAAAGAACCTATTTTTATCTTGTACGAGTCAAAAACGAGGCCTAAGCTTTACAAATTATTTCGACTTATCAAAATATATTAGTATACTTGATACGGTTAAGGACGATAATACGTGAAAACGGATTTATAACGACAAAAATATGCACGCTTTTCATAAAATTGCCGTAACTATTATTATTAGAAAACTATATTATTTTTACGAGATAAGTGTTACGGTAACTAAAATGACCATATTGAAGGCTGTTTTAACTATGATGTAGAACTTTTGGAACGAAGTGTCTTCTAATAAAATCGAGATCACCAAACATATTTTCTAAAACGATCAACCGTTTGTATAGCGGAGTTGTAATAAATTAATTACGCTTGCTTAAACTTTGCCGAAACTCATTTTAAACCACATTTTGGACAAAATCACCATCTTTAACCTTTATTATCTTTATGTTCGAGACCTCTATGACGAAAACTCATGAACTAAAACTTTTAGATATTGATACAAACTTTCCAAAACCGTCGAGTTCGCTTCCTAACGCTCGACGTACACCATTTTACGACTAGTTTTTCGAATCCATTTTTGTCACTTTCATGAAAATTCCGACGACATTATTTTACGACGAAAAGTTAAAATTTCACAATAAATCATTACGAAACTATTGTAGGATGACATTTTGACGTAAAAACTTGTAAAGTAATTTAAGAATGGTCAAGAAGTCAAATGAGTATTTTTCGACGATAAGTATTATTTTCAATATTCACAAATGGTATAAATAACATACGAAATGCATGCATAACATTACATCATAACTCATTACATATCATATCATTCGTAATAGGTCAAGGTTAAAGTATCACGCTACATCTCGTTGTACTCACTCTTGTCATCATACCAATTTATCAAGTGAGTTTTCATAGCCCGATTTTCAAACCTACGGGAGAATACATTGCACAACATTTTATTACGATACCAAGTATGTTAAATTCATTTACATTGCTTAAGTTACCACGTTGCCGAGCTAAATGTCCCCACTTCATATGCATGAGCCGTTAATTTCTAGAAGCGTGTGTGAGTGGATAGATCTATCGAGGGTGACGCCCATCCGGGTTGGTGAATCCCAACTAGTCATACGGATGCATTTCATTCATAAACATTATTAGAGTTGTTTGGCAAGATACTGTTTGGGCGAACATCGATCGAGCTTCGTATCATGCGCTTAAGCAATTGTAACCTTTTATGTGACATGATTGTCATACCAAGAATATTTTATGTGACATGATTGTCATACCAAGAACATTTTATGTGACATGATTGTCATACCAAGAATATTTTATGTGACATGATTGTCATACCATAACATTTTTATGTGACATGATTGTCATACGATCTATACTTGCGTAGTCGTATAAAACATTTACCAAACCTATGATTTCTCACCAACATTATTGTTGACCGTTTTAGCAATGTATTTTCGTGTAACTAAGGCATACTCATCATGGCATGGTTAAGGAACCCCTTTTGAGTCGCTGGTCGACTTACATCATTGTACATTATGGCACTTTCTTTCAAAACCATCGCTTGGACTTGTAATATATTTATATTTCCGCAAACTTTGTAAACTTTTGGGACCTATGTTGTAACTCCGAACGCTTTTATTAAATATCCAACGATGTGTTTTAAACGACACTTTAGGTCGCTCAATATAACTGTGATTGTGGTGCTATGACAATCAATCCTCAGAATTCCATTCATTTGCAAAACAGTAAATTGGGGTGTGACAAGATGATCGAAATCAAGAGTATCGATGTAATACTCTTGAAACAATAATGCCGTAAAAGGGCTCAATACCAATTGATAGACTCAATTAGATTTCAATGAAGAAATGTTAATCGATTATCAATGGAGATTAATAACTAGAAATCCAAGATGTTAGAAAGAAATGGAAATGGTAGTTGATTAATCAAGAAACTGTAAAGTTTGTTACAATGAAAGAGAGGAAAGGAAATTGGTTTATTACAAGATTGATACTAATCGAATCTACCGATGACTACTTATACACAAATTGAGAATTGATTAACTAACTTTGGGCGCCAAAGTTAGTTATTTGAAATCAAGACCAATCAAAAGTCGATGTGTCCACTTTGAGTTGAAGCTCTTTTGGTACATATCGGATGCTAATTGCTAAATTGCCAATATTCAAACAGACATCAAACAACTTAACTTAGTACACACATGCGTGCAATACCAAGATATTGAGTTAAATAGTTAATGACATGTAGTCATAGTTGATGTGCGATGGACCCAACTAAAGGTCACTTAGAATGGCCAACTATGCTTCACACTTATTTCATGACAATGATGCATAAAAATAAGTATTGGTATATACTTAAAAGAGAAGACGAGATTTCATGTTTTAAGTTTTAATACAACAAAGTAAATTTGATCCCTAACTAGTAGTTAAAATTATTACTTAAAAATAAAAATAATGATTGTCGGGTCTTATCGGGTTGACCCAATAACCCGATAATAATAATTATATAACCTTAACCCGACCGATAACAATGTCGGTTATCGGTCAAAACAACCCGATAAGATTTTTGACCCGATTTAACCCGACCCGATAAGCCTTATCGTTCGGGTTCGGGTCAACCCGACCCCATCGACACCCCTAATCGCAACAAAGATGTCAAGCTTTATGGATAAAATGACTACTTAGTGAATTAATTGGATGGGAAGAGAAAGGATAAGGTGAAGGTCGACAACGTTTCAAAGAATAACACTTGTCGTGAACCCGCTTTTCATGGAAGAAGCAAGCATCGATATTCGCTACCATTTCATTCGTGAATGCGTAGAGAATGGGCACATCAATGTGGAACACATCGGCGGAGAACTTCAAAGAGCGATATTCTAACGAAGGCTCTACCAAGATTGAAGTTCGTGACTATGCGACAAATGCTCGGAGTTCAAGATTTAGGACGAAGCAACGATCAAGATTAAGGAGGAGAATGTGAACGATAATCTTGATTCTTTGCTTCATTTGTAAACAACGAAACATGAAGGACCAAACATGTTAGATAGATACTTTGTAACCGAAAAGTAGTTACATGGCGGTTACAAAAGTTAGTTATAGTTAGTTATTTATCGAAGGGACATGTCGGTTCATTACACCGGTTGGAAACCTATATATACGAACATATGTATTTCGATTTTAATATTAGACATTATACTTATTCATTTCAATACTTTGCAATCTATATATCGATCTAGACGTGGGACAACAACGTAGATGCATATATAATGGCTACCAAAGTAGCTACACATTCATGACCAATAAACTACTCATTATTGTAGTAGTAATCGACCAATTTCATAACAATCGGTCAAACCATGCAACTGGTAACACCAATGACCCATGACCCATAACCCATCAAGATTATGCAACAAACCTTCTCGTTCAAGTAAACTCGAACTGCAAGAAAACATCTTCTAATATGGCCTTTGGAAGATACCAACTAAAGACATAGAAGATGTACATAAAATATAACCGGAATATTATATTGTGTCGCAATATTAAAACTAGGAGTTCCAAATAAGTCAACAATTAAAGTTGACGGTCTTTTTGAGACACGAGTAAACTCGGCCAGTGTTTCAATTAGAAAAGGAAATGAGCGAGTCATTGTGAGTGCTATCTGAGTTTCTATTGTAGCATCATCAGGAATGCCATTTAGATTGACAGGTGGTAGAAAACTGGATAATATATATGTAATTTTTATTATATTGCCATCTTGCTGTATGGAGCCTTCAAGGCTTATTTGTTTATATATGACTAAAGCATATACATCGCCTCTTTTGCTAGCCGTCATTTCCTACCACAGACAACATCGTGTATACTAATGTTAGCAATGAGCATTGATATGAACGTTAATATTGTATAACTAAATAATAACGCACTTATTTATTCATTCAAATGATAATTTTGTGCATGTATGTGTTTGCTACTTGATTATTCTTCATGATAGAGGCTCCTCCACCACCGAAAACAAAAACGTCCGCTGTGGTGATGTCGGTGCAACTTTTGTGCTTGAATCAAAAGGTGAAAACTGTTGGAAAATTTAGTGCACTTGTGGGATTAGTTCACACCGGTTTTGGGTTAGGAGGTACGGAGGTACACCCATAAGGTCCCCGAACACCCCGACTCATTTAGTGGGTTGTCTTGGCAAAGGGTTTGATTACTACTAATAATGTAGTAGCCGATGGATCCACCGCTAGTGTATTGGTTACTACCGATAGTGTAGTGACCGATGGTTCCACTGCTAATGTTATGGTTCCTGCTGGTAGTGTTGGTTACTACTGATAGTGTAGTTCCCACTTCTAGTGTATGGGTTCCTGCTGGTAGTGTAGCAGTGTTTATTTGTAACAGTTTAGCTATTATGACTGCTTTATGATCACGTTTAATCTGGTCATGTAACCACTATTTCTATGATTATGGAGGTTTATTATGGGTGATTAATTGGCCTTTAATCACACATAATGTCCATTGATTAGTGTTGAGTGTTCTCTACTATAAATAAAGATTGTCATCTTCAGCCTGAAGAGACACTGAAAAACATACTGATATTAGGAAAAACAAACAGATAACATAAACACTTATAAGCGCAAGGGTTATTGAATTGTGCCTAATTCTATAACATACATTTGGTCTTATCCCAAGTAGATATTCACGATACCCGGGCATTAGGGTCGAATAGTTTACTTTGGAAAGTGATAACACGATTCAAGTGATATCCGTAACCACCTAGTGGTATTTGCGCTTACTTCTTGATTGTCTTAACCTCATTATGAGAACTAACCGCCAACAATCAAAGTAAACTATTTGTGATAATCAATGACCTGCTTTGCAATAAAACACATGGCTTCAAACTTTTCCAAACCGGACAAGTTTGAAGGGTGAACTTTAGGAGATGGCGAAGAAGATGCACTTCTGCTGTCAAGCATGAGTGTGGTGTATGTGCTAACCACACCTATTCCTGATGATGGGGATGATGCTACTGTGGAGCAGATCAGGATGAGGAGCAAATGGGAGAATGATGAATACATTTGCAGAGGTTTAATTCTCAATGGTATGTCTGATTCTCTATTTGACATTTATCATAACTTTGAATCTTCCAAAGAACTGTGGGATTCCTTGGATGCCAAATATATGGCTGAGGATGCATCAAGTAAGAAGTTCCTTGTAAGTAATTTCACAAATTACAAAATGACTGATTCAAGACAAGTTATGGAACAATACAATGAACTTCTTGGTATACTTGGAAGGTTTACACAACACAATATGCACATGGATGAGGCTATTTAGGTCTCTTGTGTCATTGATAAACTCCTCCTTCTTGGAAAGATTTCAAGCATACCTTGAAACATAAGAAAGAGGAGTTAACTCGGTTGAGTTGGGCGATCATCTCATGCATTGAGGAATCTCTCAAGGTGTAGGATAATGACAAGCCAAAGATTAGCAATGTTTCTTGGTGCATCTGTTGTCAATATGGTGGAGCATAACAACTCCACGGTACAATGACAACAAAGGCAAACGTAAACATCATGACAACACAGGCGATCCTAACAAGAAGGCAACACCTACTTGTTGGAAATGTGGCAAACCGGTCACATTAAAAGGGATTGCAAGGGTGTTAAAGTTGGTGGTAAAGCCAATGGATCGAGCACTAATGGTTCGTGGAGTGGTGGTTCACCCAACTCACCGAAAGGTCGAAATATGTTTAATAAGTCTTTTCGATTTATTATGTTACATATATATCCGAATCTTATTATGTGCGTGATGATGATGTTGCGTGGTGGGTTGACTTTGGTGCAACAGTTCATGTGTGTAAAGATAGAAGTCGGTTCAAGACTTATGAGTCACCGAATGATGGTTCTATTCTTCACATGGGAAATGAGTCAACACCTTGGTGCATGGTCGTGGTTATGTAGATCTTAATTTTAGTTCGGAAAGATTGTAACTTTGTTTAATGTTATTCATGTTCACGATATCGGGAAGAACTTGGTTTCAAGTAGTATTTTGAATAATCATGTATATAAACAAGTTATTGAGTCTGATAAATTTGTTCTTTCTAAACATGGTGTTTTTATTGGTTTTGGATATTTGTGTAATCAAATGTTCAGGCTTAATATTGTCACTGATAGTGATAATTCAGCCTTTGTGACCACCTCTGACCAGACTGACTCTACCCTTTGGCATGCTAGACTTGGCCATGTTCATTATAAAAGGATGCAAGATACGTCTAAGGATGGGTTAATCCCAGCATTTGACATGGACACTGAAAAGTGTAAAACTTGCATGTTGACCAAGATAACCAAGAAACCTCTTCAGGGTGTTAAGCGTGAGACTAAGCTCTTGAGCTAATACCACGATGACTGTGTGATTTGCATGTCACACCTTCTTTGGGGAATAAGAAGTACTTTGTGACATTTATTAATGATGCTTCTAGGTTTTGTTATGTCTATCTCATACATACTAAGGATGAAGCATTAAATAAATTCAAAGTGTTTAAAATCGAAGTTGAATTACATCTGGGTCCCCGATCAAAAGATTAAGGATCGATAGGGAGGTGAGTACATGGATACTATGTATTTTCATCTGTTGGTATAATCCATGAAACGACCGCCTTATACTCCTAAGCAAAATGGTATTTACGAAAGGAAAAATAGGGTGCGGAAGGAGATGGTTAATTCCATGTTGTCCTATTCGGGATCGAGTCAAGGGTTACGGGTGAAGCTATGTTAACACTTGTTATTTATTAAATAGGGTTCCCAACAAAAGGAACAAGGTTACCCCTTATGAACTCAGATTAAAAGGAAACCCAACCCGAACTATCTCAAGGTTTGGGGTTGTAGGTCATTGTAAGACTCCACGATCCAAAGTCGAAAACTTTGGGTGAAAGAGGCATTGACTGCATCTTTGTTGGATATGCTGAGCATTCCAAGGCTTTTAGGTTCTATGTTATTGAACCTAATGAATATGTTTCAATTAACACCATAATTGAATCAAGGGATGCAAACTTTGATGAGAATAGATTTTCATCAGTCCCTAGACCAAGTATGAGGATTCCTAATGGAACTCATAACACTGGTGTATCAGAGGTCCCTGATGAGGTTGTGGTTCAACAACCTGAAAATATGCTTAGAAAGAGCAAAAGGGTCAGGACTTCAAAGTCATTTGGACCTGAGTTTCAACTATACTTAGTTGAAGGAACAAGGGATGAGGTCTCTGACCAATACTCCTATTGCTTCATTGTTGAGGATGATCCCAAGACATTTGAAGAAGCAATGAAGTCCCAGGATATTGCTTTCTGGAAAGAAGCAATCAATGATGAGATGGATTCCATCATGGGCAACAACGCTTGGTGTTGGTTGCAAACCTTTGGTTGCAAATGGATTTTCAAAAGGAAAATGAAGGTAGATGGAACTATTGAAAAGTTCAAGGCTAGACTAGTCATTCAAGGCTTTAAACAAAAGTCGTGGATAGACTATTTTGATACTTATGCTCACGTGGCTCGTATCGGTACCATTAGATTCTTGATTGCTTTGGCATCAATTCACAATCGATTATTCATCATATGTATGTGAAAACAAATTTTCTTGAATGGTGACTTGGATGAGGAGGTTTATATGAACCAACCTCGAGATTTATCATGCCCGGCAATGAAAACAAGGTATAAACCGATTAAGTCTCTTTATGGACTAAAGCGGGCACCTAAGCAATGGCATCAAAATTTGATGAAGTGGTTTTGTCTAGTGGTTATGATCTTAACCAAGTCGACAAATTTGTATATAGCAAATTTAATGAATCGGTAAAGGAGTCATCATTTGTCTATATCTTGATGACATGTTGATCTTTGGCACCGACCAAAATCAGTTGATTTGACAAAGGAATTTTGTCATCAAGGTTCTCCGTGAAGGACATGGGGAGGCGATGTTATCCTTGGTATAAGGATTAAACATGAAAGTAAAAGAATTTCTATCTCTCGGTCTCATTATATTGAGAAGGTGTTGAGGAAATTCAATTACTTTGATTGTACTCAGTGAGTACACCTATGGATACTTGTGAGAAGTCGATGCCTAATAATGGCAAGGCTATATCTCAACTTGAGTATTCTAGGGTAATTGGTTTGATGTATGCCATGACTTGTACAAGGCCCGATATTGGTTTTGCAAGAGGAAAATTGAGCGGTATACTAGTAATCCTAGTGCTCATCAACGGCAAGCGATTCGAGAGGGTATGAAGTATTTGAAGAGAACTATGGATTATAGTCTCTCATATCTCGGTTATCCTTCGTGTTGGAAGGATACAACCGATGCAAGTTGGATCGAGAACAACGAAGACAACTTGTCTACCGCTGGATGGGTATTCTACTTGGTGGAGGTGCAATTTCTTGGGCATCCAAGAAGCAAACTTGCATCACCGGTTCAACAATGGAATCAATTTGTGGCTTTAGCAAATCTACCGGTAAAGAAGTCGAATGGTTGAAAACTTGCTTCTTGAGATTCCATTGTGGCCTAAACCTATAGCGATTTCTATCCGTTGTGATAGTGCAACTACATTGGCAAAGGCTTATAGCGGATGTACAATGGGAAGTCTAGACACTTGGGTGTCGTACATAGCATGATTCGTGAGCTTATCATGAATGGGGTGGTATCTATAGAGTTTGTAAGATCTCAACAAAATTTAGCCGATCACTTGACGAAGGGTCCGGCTAGAGACTTGGTTATAAAGTCTGGCGATAACGCTACATGCGTCGTTCGGGGTCAAGGAAACTTCCTTTTTCTTGAGCAAGTTTTATAACACCCTAGGCGTTGAACCTAATCGTTGTAGTGTAGTAATTAGGGTAAGCCACGGTATTGATATCGTTCTCTGGGGAATAGGAATGCTAGTAAGGAGTTACTACGCTAAGGTTAAGGTTGAGGAAGATTATTTTTATCTTTTATGTTTTATGAAATGGAAAGGTACTAATCTCGGGTATTGGATTTGGGGGTTGGTATTTCTACCGATTACTCTACTATTATCTAATTATCTAAACTAAGGTTGTGGGAGTCTATGTCTAATTAATGTGTGCTCGTATGATAGTTTAAAGATGTGTTTACTTAGTTTGTATTACTCCTTAATTATCTCCTATTGGTGGTTGAATTGTCACGTCTTATTCCTAGTTGCGTTGTGTGTCTAAAGTTGTAGGGTATGCTTTCTCCTAACTCTTTGAACTTACCAAAGGGTCTTGTCTACAAACCCACTAGGGATGATAAACTCCTACTCTAAGGCGCTCTTTGGATGGTTTAGCCTACAACTACCGAGTAATTATATTCTAAGGTTCACAAAGATGAATCAAGCATTAAGTACACAACGAATGACCTATCGCATTACTAGATCATTAATCAACTAAGATAAGAAACAACCAATCAATATTCAATAATTAAGTTTCATACTTCCTAAGCAAACACACAAGTAAATTAGCCGGACATGGAGAACATGCAAGCATACACACAAATAATCAAAGACATAATTGAATTAATGAAGTAAAGACTTATCTTGATGTAAGATAGGGTTTAAAACCCTAAAATATCGTATAAGACACCTTAGGTTCGGTTTTAGGTTTTTACTCCAAAGACTCTCTACAAAAGACCTAAAAATTGGATTCTATATATAAGATTACATATGCGACGGCGTCACCTTATGTTTTGTGACGCCGCCGTGTCGCCGCTCATTAGGGTTTCGTCTTGGCCACGTTAACCTTGTGGCGGCCACCTTATGTCCGTGACGCCGCCCTCTTCACCGGCGTCGTCGGATTGCATCTAGGCCGTCCGAGTAGCGACGGCCTACTTTTACAACCGGGCGTCGTCACTTGAAAATACGAGTTTTGGGTTACGGACCGTCACAATAATTTTGGGACGGCGTCGGCATTTAGCACCGACGCCGTCGCCTTCTATTTTCAAAGAACGTGAGTGTCTCGATTTGACTTTGGCCATTTTCTTCATATATTCGCGCCTTTTCGTCCAAATAAGTGCCATTCCAAAGATTTTGCCTTCAAGAGACCTAAAAGTGAAAAGGAACGATATTAAGCAATAACGGATACAAAGTGATCAAATAAGGACTTAAACGACCCTCAAATGGTACCTTTAAAACCTTATCAAATATCCCTACACTTGTTATTTGCTTGTCCTAAAGCAAATGTGCTTTTAGCCAATTAATTTATAAGTTAGGGTCATGAAGCATTAATTCAAACGGTCCATAACACATATAAGCCCAAGAAAGTCATAACAAGCACGGAATACATACTAGCACCTCACATGGGGTGTTTGGATACTCACATCTCTCGGGTGTATATATGAAATATAACAAATAGGAAATGGAAGATAAACACTCATTAACCGGTCCTAGTACATAGATTACCATAGGCTTGAGAATAGATCAAACCTCCATCGCTTTGGCGTAAGCACCTAGGAAAGACTATCAAAGAGGTCTTTTAAAGGGTTGTAATGTTAGGCTTACGGTAGGGAAACAAGGGTTTGGTGGGATAGGCTATTTAGTGGTGGTAAGTCAAAAATCTTTATGTTAACTGCATATGAAGAATGGCGTTGCTAAGCCAAGACTCGACACTCTAAACTCTAGATAACCTGAAATAAATAAACATAAATTTAAAGGATAGATGTAGGATGGTAGCCTGCTTTTTTTTTTTTTTTTTTTTTTTTTTTTACACACTCTATATTTTTTTCTTTTTCTTTTTCTTTTTTTCGATTTTTTTTTCCATACACTTTTACTCTACCATCCTCTACGGTAACATCAAAATAATAGGGATTTATAGGAACATCCCTACACTTGAGTTTTATTACTCTAACACTAATTTGACCCGATTTGAAAAGATCAAAACACTTGGGGTACATTATTATGCAAACAAAGGAATTTGAATTTAACGCTCCCTTCCGTCATTTCATAAACTTTAACTTTTCCATGAATCCCAATCGTCCCAAAACCGTATACAAAGGATATGACTCGACTTAGCAACTTATGCAAGCAACTAGATAATTGAACTAAGGGTTTAGGGTGATAACAAACATTTGCACTAAAAGTGAGTGCATAAGGGGTAGGCTAAGGCGATTTGGGTGTGTATTTGGGGTGGGGTGTAAACAATGCTCTTCATTGATATTCGGAAAACCGAAACATCACGAGAACCGCGAAAAGGATAGGCTCGAGGGGTTAACTAGGGTATCGTGTACTAAAGATGAGTACAACGCAGGGGTGTGGGGGAATTACTCAACCGATATGGAAGAAGTAATTATATTACGGTATCAAACAAGGGTTATCCTAATGCCTCTTATCATTTAGTTATTCCTAACTACACAAGTGTAGCCTCACTTGCGATCTCGGAATGCATCACAAAACAAGTTCTAGAATCTAATATACTACCGGTTCACACTCTTAAGCATTAAAGATGAATGCTTTAATTCCTACTAATCTAAGGCGATCCTCACATTTTGGTGGAATTTGGGTGGTAAAGGGTTTTGTGCTAGTCATATAACTTCCTATCCGTGAGACGCTTTTGTTAAGACTAATGGCCCACTCCTATATGTCATAGAAAATTTTAAATTTGATGCCAAAATTACTCTAACCGACATTTTCTCATGGTTTATTACACAATCACAATTGGACAAAGCAAATAATCAAGGATAAGCATAGTTTCAAAGTTCCGCTTTATTTTCCTCCCTACATTTAAACCGAACATTGTCCCCAATGTTCCCCGAAGTATCAAAGTTATGATAATGGAAGGTAATTAAAACGAAGAAACTAATACTCCCGATTAGCTCGGTAGGATCCGTAAAGTGGTGGTTAAATCCTTTTCAAGAAGAATTATTGCGTGAAAAGCTCCTCCAATCTTATGTAACTTCTTCTTGACAAACTAAACTGCACACTTGAAGAAAACAAACGAAACCTTCGTAAAATCGGCAAGAATAATATATATAAGACTCGATTTAAACTAGGATATAATGCTTGTGGAATGGATGTTTACAGAATTTCTAAGAAAATTAAGACCGAAAATTCCAAAATTTATGTGGCTCGAAAACGAGAAAAAGTAATCGATGTTTTACTCCTTCACGCGCGGTCAGTTATCCCGACAAAAAGCGGTCTCATGATTTTCTAGAAAAATTCGGAAAATTTACATCTTTAGAATCGGAAAAATTTCGCAAAACATCCATCATGACTCGATACAAGCATTTGACTCGAACAAACAAACATAAATATCTTTTACTTAATTGTTATTCTCATGTTTACGTTTCTTTTGAAAACGTGTGTAATTCCTACACTTATCCTTTATGTAAAATACCTTTATATGCAATTAAGACGAGGTTAAAAACAAAATAAAGCATTTTTACAAATTTAAACATGAGGATAAACAATTAATAAAAGATATAAGACACTAACAAGCAAACAATTAAGCATGGGTTGCCTCCCACGCGCTTTTCTTTATTTAAGAGTCTTGTAGCTAGACTCATAGTCGTGCTCTACGCATCGATATACGTAAGTCTATCCTCAACAATGTCGTGAGGATCAAACTTATCATTCAAGTTCCTAGTAGTACGTTCGGTTAAATATGCCTTTTCAAACATCTCACCATCGGGATCATAGATTTGTATCCTAATGTGCCACACCCATTACCATCACTAGGCGGTCTATTCCAATCCCACTTGTGTTCGATTTCTCAACTTTCCACTTATTCATGACAAGGTTAACGGGCAAGCTTCCTAGGAACTCGGTCATCTTCCTAAATACTAAGGCGTCCTCGAACGGGTTCACTTCTATATCCCTAGCCATTTCTTTTTCTTGGAAAGTTCTTTGACTAGCTAAGGCTTTATCAAGGTAAAAGGTCTTTGGGGCCTATGATGTTCTTATCAATCCAAGGTCCATATCTAGAAGGCTCTCTATCCAACCCTATCTCTTGTGGATTTCCTCATCCTTGTAGTATGTATGCTTTTTAACATCGAACGGATCTAGCACTCCCTCCCTACCACTATTTTGGACATCTTACAATCGATGATGGCACTAGCGGTAGCTAAAATCCTCTTCCAACTAGTAATGGGCATGTCGGGTCCTTATTCATGTCTAGCACATGGAAGTCGGCCAAAGAGTCAACTCTCCTACATGTACTACCATGTCTTTTATTATTCCTACCGGACGTGCTATACTACCGTCCGCTAGACCTAAGATGGTTTCCGTTGGTTCAATTTTACCTAAGTTAAGGCTTCTATGAAGGACAACGAACAAGATTGATGCATGATCCTAAATCGGCTAGAGCATCAGTGGTTTGGAAGTTCCAAGTCTACACGGAAGAGTAAATAGCCGGGATTGTCTAGCTTCTTAGGTAAGTTGTTTCGCATAAAAGCGGACCCATGTTTTCCAAGCCTAAGTTCTAACTCATATTTTTTAAAGCATTATAGTAAGGTGCATAAGCTAAGACTTCAAGAATCGGTTTTCTTGATGGAGTTCCTTGTACTCCTCCTCTAAACTAGGTTTGGATTCTTGGTCGACGGGTTTCTCAAGAGTAGGCTTTACCAAAGGTCTTAGCCTTGGTATCTCTTGGATGGCTTGGAACCCTTTTGATAGCATTTACCGAGTGAACCGTTGGGTGGGATGGGCATGGATGTGCACTCTCCCATGGTGAACTAGAACATGAAGTCGATGCAATCGAATTCACTTTGGGTTCTTTATGGTATCACTGGGAGTGCTCCAACTTCCCGCTCATTGAAGGCTTTTAAGAGGGCATCAAGCTTGGTTGTCATCTCGCTTTGTTTTTGCTTAAAATCGCTTCAAGCTTATTCAATCGAGTTTCTTGGGATGACAAAAATCTAGATGCAATTGCCTCAAGATTAGTGGGGTTCCCGGTATTAAAAGAGTTGACCCTAGTAGGTGAACTAGATGAGCTTTAGGGTGTACTTGAGTTTTGGTTCCACTTAAGGTTAGGGTGATTTCTCCATGAGGGGTTGTATGAGTTTCCTAAGTTGTTTTGTTCGGGTTTGAAAGTGTACCATCGATTCGCTCCAAACCGTCAAGTTTAATCACTCAGCCGCCACTTGTGAATGGTCAATCGTAACAAACTTAAACCGCTTAGAAGCAAATGCAATGAAGATCGGGAGAGAATAGTGTTTCCCAAGTCGTTATGTCCCAAATGAGCTATGCGAAGATATCACCAAACGATAGTGATCGAGAGAATTTGAATGAGAAAAGAGTTTATGATTTTGAATAATTATACCTAAAGGAAAAAGTTTATAAATTACAGCAACTTAAATGCAAATTAAAGAAAATTAAAAAGCTAAAATATATTAAATAAACGCTATCACTATTTTTAAAATGATGTTTTTCTTGATTTATAAAACAAAATATCTTAAATAAACTATTTTAATTAAAACTTAAACTTAAACTTAAATTATCTAAAACGTGACTTAAAATGAAAACGTGCGTTATATATAAAATTGGCGCGAGTCTTAAGAAAAACGTGTAAAATTTGTAAAATAAAAGTCCTACGAGTGTAAAAACAATTTTCTTACTAACTATATGACAAAAGAAAATTTTAGAAAAAGATTTATATTTTTTGACTTTTATATTTTTATTACTTAATTAAAACTATTTTAAACAAATTAATTAATTAAAAATACTAAAACATTTTGGAAAAATCAAACTTTTACGAAAATACTTGAGATACTCTTGAATCTATGAAAATGAAAATCGCACTAGTGCTTAATGAAATAAGTCGTTAAAATTGAAATAAGTCGACTAGTACAAGATTGCAAAGTACCTTAAATATTAAATGTGGTAAGATATAACCAATAAAAGACCCAAGGGCGCATGGTTTCCAGGTACACCTATATCACACTCCTAAGGGGGAGGTCGCATGTTCGAACCTTGACCTCCCCTTTTGCCACAACATTTTTTTTTTTTTAGAATTTTCTGTTTGGGACCTGAGGATTCGATCAAAACACAACACTTTTGAAAACCTTTTGTCTAAACCCCACTTGAATAAGCAATTTGACGCTTATTCAAAGACTGCTGGGGACAGAAAATGCAAACAAGCACCCTCCATGAGCAGTTTTGATCACAAATGAGCGTAGAAAAGCGCTTGCAAGGTGAAAATAATCTAACATGAACTAATTGTAACTATAATAAGTCGAGATAAGCCATAAGTAACTCAAAAAGTGGAAACAGATAGCTAAACTAAACTAAGGGAATCCTAAGGCTAAAGCACATGATAAGCACAAAAAGGGAAACAATGAGCAGTTTTTTTGGAAATCCTAAGCTAATATGGACATAAGGCTATAAAAGACTAAATAAGCACTAACATTCTACACTACGCACTAATCAGTTATTACTCACTAACCTAACTAAATTACACTATTAAGCAGAGAATGAACCTGAATAAGCCAACAAAAGCACCCAATAAGCAGCTATGAGAAACAGACTGCTGCTGTTGGGCAGTCCCCAAAACAGCCTCTGTGGCTTCTTCGAGCTTAATTCTATGCTGAATAATGGACTGCAAATCAAGGAACAAACTACAGGGATTAAAGTCAACATGGCAAACCTCCTAAAACGACCAAGTGGAGGATAAATTGATCATCCCAACAGCTTAAAAATAAGCTGTGAATCCGAGCTTAGGCTACTGTTGGTATGCTGTAACAGCTTAAGGAATGGAATGAGGCAGATTATAAGTGCAAATTTAAGCAATCCTAAGTAATCCTAACTGCAAATAACTTAAAGACATTATGAGATGTGTACGTAGAGATGCAAGACTAACATTCTTTGACACTTTTCGACTACAAATAAGCTAGTTAAAATGCTTATGAACAGCAGCCATAGCTGCTATTCTGTGGGCAGAAAATGTGATAGAAAAAACGTTTTTCAAACCAAACTTTTACAAAACCTTGCTAAACCAATGTTCCAACTTGTAAATGCTAACCAAGAATCTTAAACTACTTTTGACTATAAAAGTCAAACTGGTAAAAATAGGTGTTAGACCATGAATAAACTTAAGCCAAACACCCTTTACAGACGAACACCATGCAACTTGTGACAAGTTTTAGTTGCATCAATGAAACAATCTCAAAATGAGTTTAAACAAAGTTAACAAACATTTCTTAAAGCACAAAAATCAGGATTTAAGAACATCAAGGAAAACTGCATAAACTTGAAATTGGAGATAAATTGAAGTTAAATTGCATTAACTGAAATCAACAAGTACATGTAAATTAAATGACAACAAAAGTTAAAGGGTACTAGAACTTGAAACAAATCTAGACTAAAACTAAAACCGACTTTAAACTAAAAACTAACTAAGAACTAACTCCTAACTAAAACCGACTTTTTACACAATGGCTACAAAACTATTTATACTACTACTTGGTCTTCTCTCTTCTTACCTTCTTTCTTTTCTTGTGCTTCTTTTGATCAATCTCACCCATCCATCGCTTAGGTACACACCTTGAGCAATCGAGCCATTGGTTTGGTTTTGGCGCCTAAATAATCACATGGGTTCTTGACTTGGATGTGAAACTTGTGATATAGCTTTGAGGAGGGATTAGAGTGGGTGAGTGGGTAGGAATAATTTGGGTAATAGGGGGCTGGAGGTTGAGTGTTTCGGAGAAAGAAGAAAAGAGGATAGGGTCGCTGAGTGCACGGGTTTCGAAAGCGAGAAAAGGAGATGGGTTTTATTTGTGTTCTTTGGTTTTGGGTTGAAGACAGTAAGAGGATAAGGGAAAAGGGTGGTGGGTTATGGGTTTGGGTTTTATTTGGATCCGGTTTGGATTTGGTGGTTTAGTGGATTTGGACTAGGATTAGATATAAACCCATTTAGTACTTTAGGGGCTAAAACTGCCAAACTGAAAATGTAGGGACCAAGACTGAAAATTATGAAGTTGTAGTCCAAGGGTTAAACTTGTAAATCTCAAATAAGTTAAGGACCATTTTTGCCAATTGTGAAATTCCAAGGACTAAACATGATCGTTTTAAAAAATCCAGGGATCAAAACTGTAATTTCTCAAAACTTTTGGAACTTTTCACCAAAGGGTTAATTATGACAATTTATGATTCCAAAAGGACCTTTGGTGACTTTTCTTTTAAAATAAGTGCTCAGGACTATTTCGCCAATTTTGAAACTTGGGACTGAACCGCCAATTATGCAAACTTAGCTCATTTTTCATCCGATTTTAAACATTTTGCATCCGAAACATATAAATTGCAATTTTGAGATATTTTCGAGATTTTGATGCATTTCGAGCATTTTAAACGTTTTGCGATTCGATTTAACCAAAATGATGAGTTTTACACACTCATCAATCCCCATACTAAACTATTGCTAGTCCCTAGCAATCTTTGAAAAACTTAATGGATTTGAATATCTTTACCAAAAGCCATTACTTCGGAGTAGCCAAATGTTTCAGTTCAAGTAAGAACCTTGGTACACCGATAACCAAATGATTTTGAGCAAACCACCGCCTTCCAACTGATTTGATTTGTCTTTACCGTGCCGCTTGCTTCGACTAGCCAACTCTTAGATAAATTATCAATATTATCTTTGGTGAGCCGATTACCAATTATGGTTTTTCCATCGCCTTTACCACAAGCCATAAACTTGGGCTAGCCAACTCTTCACTTTTAAGGATATGGTGAAATGAATACCATACAATTTGGGCAAATTGCAAGCCGTCAACGGATTTGAGATATCTTTACCAAGAGCCATTTGCTCTGGATTAGCCAATCCTTTTGTTTATTAGACAAGCGGATCGATAACCAATTGAGTAAGTGCAAAACACTTACTCCAAAAAAAAAAATGGCCAAAACGGGAATTAGGAGGTATAATTACATGATAAAATTAGTGAGAATTCCCCCACACTTAGAAATGAATATTGCCTCAATATTCAAAGTACCGCGGTTATGCCAAACAGAGAACGTAAAAGGAAATATTACGCCATTATTTGGAAAGATTTTTTTTTTTTTTTTTTTTTTAGAAAACTTATATATATATATATAATATGGGGCAACTCCCCACACTAGTGGAACACACGGTGAAAACCCATGTTTAGCTATGTTTTTTGATTACCGAGTCGCTAGCTTGACTCGACCCCAATTAATTGGTTCATGAGGAAGCAAAGTGGAAGAAACAATCACCACCGGACTTTCATTCAAGATGTTTGGACAAACATTTGAAGCATGTGAAAGTTCCACACCGATGAGATATACATAGAACCGGCTCACAAATGATAAATGAGAATGCCGGGGTCAAAGATAGTGTCTTCATTCCCGAAGGAGTGAAGATGAAGAGAAATCACAAGATATTTGAGGAAAGGAAGAAAGATTTTGATAACAATCAAGATCCATTCTTCATCCTCAAATGTAGACATATCGGGAGGAAGGGTGAAGGTAGTATCATCAATAAGCAAACTCGTATGATAGAGTACACCTTCCTCCGAGCCAATATCATCCTCAAGATCAAAATAGAAATGATCATGTTCGGAGGAGATATGTCGTGAGAGTTCACCGGAGAACTCTTTATGAAGAGAATCATTCATGAAGTGAAATTGTGAACTCTTGTTCCATTGTGGGCTCATCACTATCCTCAGTCTGAGTATCAAAGAGTGGATTCTCAGAAATTAAAGTGAATTCAGAGTCGAATTCAAATAGAGGATTGGTGAAAGTAGTTTTGAATGTTTCGGGAACAAAGTGATCAATATTCTCTATTGGATTGTTGGGATAAGAAGTGAGTGAACGATCATTATCAAGGGGACTTCCAGTCTCTCCCAGATCGGCTTCGAAATCATTACTTTCCGATGAAAGCGGATTGATGTGAGTGAGTTCATCGGTGAACTCTCAAGAAGATGATCGACATCGATTGTGGAAGTGATGCCTCAACATCGCTAAAGGGATGGGTTTAAGTCAAACTTAGTCTCACGAATGCTAAGACACCCAACTCCTCCTAAGGAAACTTGGAATGAGTTCAATGTGGAAAGTGAACATTCAGATGGATGGAGCTCATTTTTATTTACATCCCAAGGTTGTGCTCGGAACTCACTGAAAGGAGGATGAAGTCTTTACTTGATGGTTAATTTTCTTTGAAAAGTGCTTGGCGGGAGCATGAATAAAGAGGAACCACCTATGTAAATTTTGAAGTTTTGCCGCTTGAGGAGCTTTGGACTTTGGCTCTTACAACATTTATGAATTTGGATATGGACATATGGCTTGTATAGTGTCGAGTCGTTAAGTGTTTGAAAACTTGTTGTATTTTATCTTCGTGTATTCAAATGGGTTGAAGGTTCAATTCTTAGAACACCCCGATTCTCGAATATTTGAACGTGTAATGTACTAAGATGGAAATTCAATCCTCATGATATTTTCGTTTATGCACATGCTTTGTTTGATGTTTGTTTTTCTTGAAAAGGAAGTGAACTAAATTTGGGGAGGATTGTTGGAAAATTTAGTGCACTTGTGGGATTAGTTCACACCTGGTTTTGGGTTAGGAGGTACGGAGTGTACACCCATGAGGTCCTTGAACACCCTGACTCATTTAGTGGTTTGTACTGGCAGTGGTTTGATTACTACTGATAATATAGTAACTGATAGATCTACTGCTAGTGTATTGGTTACTACTGATAGTGTAGTGACTGATGGTTCCACTGCTAATGTTATGGTTCCTGCTGGTAGTGTTGGTTACTACTGATAGTGTAGTTCCCACTGCTAGTGTATGGGTTCCTGCTTCTAGTGTAGCGGTGTTTATTTGTAACAGCTTTAGCTATTATGACCACGCTTAATGCGGTCATGTAACCACTATTTCTATGATTATGGAGGTTTATTATGGGTGATTAATTGGCCGTTAATCACACATAATGTCCATTGATTAGTCTTGAGTGTTCTCTACTATAAATAAAGATTGTCATCTTGACCAAGAGACACCGAAAACATCTTGATATCGGGAAAACAAACAGATAACATAAACACTTATAAGCGCAGGGTTATTGAATTGTGCCTAATTCTATAACATACATTTGGTCTTATCCCAAGTAGATATTCGTGATACCCGGACATTAGGGTCGAATAGTTTACTTTAGAAAGTGATAACACGATTACAAATGATATCCCAGTAACCACCTAGTGGTATTTGCGATTCTTCTTGATTGTCTTAACCACGGGAACTACCACCAACTTCAAGGCTTATTTGTTTTATATATGATTAGCGAGTACCATGCGATGCATGCATGGGTACACTGTGACTAAATTTTCTCGACGAACAAATGTTATTTTGTTTTGAGTCTTTGGTTTTGAGTGGTAATTGTGCTACAAGCTGTGTACATTTTGCTTAAAGAATTGTATTTATTGGTGAAGGGTGTATTAATTATATGTAAGATATAGTGTTTTAAGATAAAATGATTTGTGCTTTACATACTTGTAAATTATGTTTGATGACTTGTATTTGTTTAAAATTCTATTTATAATAGTCTTAAAACAATTAATAAAGAGAGTCTTAGACCCTTTATAAATATTTGAGAATATTACCGATTTAATCACTTCACATAAAAAGAAAAAAAAGTTCCTCTATTTAATTTAACACTTAATTAATAGTCGAAATAAAATGAAAACCATAAATGATATATTTTCTTATTCCTTCATTAATCATTTATATTACCATTAATCAACATTACCAACCAAAGATGATTAATTTTGGTCTACTCTTATAATAGTCTTGATATCACTTTGGAGCCCAACTTACATTTTCGCTTATACAGTGGCCATTCGTAAAATTCGGATAGCAACAAATCATCGCCCAAATGATGTCCACCATAATTTCTAGGGGTTATAAAAGCTGCTTACCCTAATTATACTATCATTTTCACAAACCCTAACAACATAACACACACAAAAATGTCCGCCTTTATTTCTCCCTTGAATCTTATACGCCACACCACACTCACATCCCAACTTGAATCTTATACACAAACCCCATCATTTCATTGGTTACTTTCTTTCTTTCAATTCAAATATAAACACAATTTATTGGTTTCTTTCAGTTGTAACCGAAGAACAAACACAAATGTAATGGTTTTGATGTTGTGGTTTTGCTGGTAGATTTAGAGCGTGATACGTGGCACGGTTGGCTCAAAGATGTTGTGGTTTTGCTGGGAGATTTAGAGCGTGATACGTGGCACGGTTTTGCTGGGAGATTTAGAGCATGATGTTGTGGTTTCTTTCTTTTGTATTCATTTAATATAATATAAAGTATTTTTTTGTCTTATAGACTACGATCGATCGGATCATTTTACCAGTAAACATGGTCTTATATAGTTAGATTCACAAGAAAAAGTAAGTGTTCTTGTCTTGTGTTGACGTATCATGTGCTATTAAAATTGTCAATACATTCAAATGCATTTAATTTAGTGTTGATTTTATGATTTTGTTAAAAATCAAGTGTTATATTTAGTTGTACAATATGCATTTTATATTTTTGAAGCTTCGTTAGATTGTACATTGTGGTTTAAATAGTTGTATTTTTTGGTGAATGGGTAAATTAAATTGTGTATTAATTGTATGTGTTGAATAGTGTTTTTTTAGTTTTAGTTGTGCTTTAAATACTTGTAAATGATGCTTTGTAACTTGTATTTGCTTAAAATTCTATATAAGAAAATCTTAAAATAATTAATATTAGGGAATTTCATCCCTCTATTATAAGATAGTTAGATAAATGTGTTGTATATTATGCAAATGTGGTTGTAAGTCGAATTTTTATCTTTAATGTGTTTATGCATCACGCTTAAACGCTTATGTCGAAGAACAAAATTAATTATGAGAGAGAGTGGTTTATGCGTTATAAGTAGTAGTGATTAAAGCATATACATCGCCTCTTTGCTAGCCGTCTTTTCCTACCACAGACAACATCGTGTATACTAATGTTAGCAATGAGCATTGATATGAACGTTAATATTGTATAACTAAATAATAACTGCACTTATTTATTCATTCAAATGATAATTTTGTGCATGTATGTGTTTGCTACTTGATTATTCTTCATGACAGAGGCTCCCCACCACCCGAAAACAAAAACGTCCACCAGGGTGATGCTGGTGCAGCTTTGTGCTTGAATCAAAAGGTGAAAACAATTTCTTTTATTGACTTCAGTTATTCTAATCATAATTTACAACCGGGGTCGTAAATTTCACGCTTGGACCTTTTTTTTCCGGTTGTTGTTGTTGTATTGTAGGTGAGTGGTATCATGCGGGTATCACCTGACTACCGCGATAGTGGGACCAACTATACTTACACTGCCGTATGCGTTAGGGGCTGGGATGGGGCCTTGGATTCTTTGCCTGACAGTTATGGGGTGGTCACCTTTACTCTTATTATCTCATGTCGCTTGTTCTTGAGCACTGTGAGAAAGAGGGCCGACGACATATTCGCTTCGAGAACTTGCATCTGATGTCTTGGGTATGTTTTGGTTTTGAGTTTCTATGATTTCTCTGTGTGTGAATGGGACTTCTGTGTATCTAATGGAGGATAGCACTAATTTGTTTATTGGTGCCAAGTTATCAACTCGTTTCGCCGATGATGTTGCTTTGATACAATTTGTTTCTGAATATGCGAATCCACAGTATTTTTTAAACGATTGTCTTTTAACAGTTTCAGTGGCTGGATTTTTGCCAAAATCCAGAGCAACAGCTCATAAATAGCATCAAAAGAATTATAAACCCTTACTCCTTTTGGGAAAAATATAGTGCAATCCTTGACTTCATATATTGTTCCATGTAAATATTAGACCATTAGTTAGATATGTGCAATGTGTCTTAATAAGGCAAGATGGAAAAATCATTGGGACTGACATCAACATTGACATCATTTTCTTATGGTTGCCGGTGGGGAAATTAAAAACTGATAGTAACGTTACGTTGAATGGAAATGCACGCATAAATCTGAGAAAATTAGGATTCGGAAAAGATATATTTTGTGTTCATTTTCGGGCCGAGGATCTTTTTTTTATTATTATTATTTTTGTTTGCAGTTGACATTTTATGCTGTTTTTGTAGGTTCTGGTTGGATGTTCTATTTTGTAATTTTTATTCAAACAACCATTAACACTGGCATAAACATAGAGCAATCTTGTTTGCAGGGGAATGCCTGAAGGTATGATACAAGCTTAACCTATAAGCGTTAAATTTTACTCAAAAATGCTTTCTTGACATAACTTTTTTTCTATTTTAGGTTATGTATTCGAGTGTGTATCCTGATGGGCCCCTTCATCTATGGGAATTTATAGCAATGGTGACAGTGGTTATGATGGTTCTATCTCAGTTGCCAACTTTTCATTCTCTTAGACATGTTAACTTGGCGTCGCTTTTCTTGAGCTTAGCATACACTTTCATTTTGTTGCCGCTTGTCTCCATGCAGGTATATTTTTCACTTATGCCTGAAGGTGCCAGAATGGGTGGGTCAAGCTGGTTGGGTAATTGGCCAAAATGAGTAATGTATAGTATTTGTTGTAACGGGTCAGGTTGGGTTAACCAGAAACACTTTATGCTATAAATTTTATTACCTGTCTATAACTAATCTATGTATTATTAGATTTTAATAATCATTATTTCAATAAGTCTACGGTAAAATGATTTAGGAGGTTTTAAGCATAAAATTACATTTATGTGGAATTTTGACCCGCTTTGATCCACTTTGTTTTATGCTAATATTGCTGACTTTACCTGCTTGACCCTTAAATATGAAGCATAAACTGATCATCACATTTATAGGAAATTAGCCGAAATTAAAACCTTACACTTAAGGTCCAGTTAAACACGTAACTGACATGATTCTTTTTGCAGGGCTATCAAAAAATGCACCTCCAAGAGACTATTCATTAGAATCTTCAAAATTTTCAATGGTTATGAGTGCTTTCACTTCTATCTCTATAATTGCTGCCATATTTGGAAATGGTATTGTTCCTGAGATACAAGTAAGCAAATCGATATATTTATGTATCTTAGTTGATTATTCTGTGATCTCATCACTATGTGTAAGTTGTAAAATCATTTGTTTGTTGATGTACAGGCAACTTTAGCTCCACCAGTAACCGGAAGATGTTTAAAGGACTTATTATGTGTTACTCTGTCATTTTGTTACCTTTACTCGGCTGCGGTTTCTGGATACTGGGTGTTTGTAACACAGCTAGCTCAAACATTCTTAACAGTCTCTTGCCAGATGAAGGGCCTGCTCTAGCTCCAACTTGG
The DNA here is from genome assembly GCA_022545495.1 of Chrysanthemum lavandulifolium. Lineage (NCBI taxonomy): Eukaryota > Viridiplantae > Streptophyta > Magnoliopsida > Asterales > Asteraceae > Chrysanthemum > Chrysanthemum lavandulifolium. The sequence continues at coordinate 192,663,758 of CM040239.1, read as the reverse complement.
CTTCTAGGACTTGGTGTTATTTTCGTTATCCTTCAACTCTTTGCCATTGGCCTGGTATGATCACTTCCCTTTTCAACCAATCAAGGCCGTGCATGTGTATGCATTTTTCGAACTAATGATCTGATTCAGTGGAAACATATTGTGTTCTTGATTATAAGGGGGCGTCATATATTCAATCTTTATGTAATATTTACATATAAGCAGCATCAAAACTAATAATCCAAGGGTAATATAAGATCAATTGCCTTACGCCTTTTAACCTCATCGAGGACTACTACCCCATTTTTGTAAGGTGGATCGCTTTTTATCTTGATAAAGCTGTGTTATTTTTAATTAATTAGTCAAACACTCAAGCATCTCACTAGTTATTACAACATCAAAAACATAAACACATTCCAACACTACCTCCTCCCTATGACTATTACTTCAACCTAAAGAGAATAAAGTGTTATGATATGTGATAGAAGCTGTTGGTAAGGTTCTCCGAAGATGTAAATAGGAATTTTACTTAACTTTCAGATAATATTCCGTTTTGTTACAACTCGTGAAACTGATTAGCCGAGTCCCACATACTCAAATAATCAGTAGAAAAGATTTGTTTATCCATATATTTAAACTGATCAATGCAAATTTAGATCACATTAATCAGTTAGTAAACGCGTTCCAAACACCTGTAGCTATCATTTTTATATAATCTAACTTGTAAGAATTTAACGTGGGACAGATTTATTCTCAAGTAGCCTATGAGATCATGGAAACAAAATCTGCAGATGTGAATCAAGGGATGTTCTCAAAACGAAACCTGGTCCCAAGAATAATCCTCCGTCACTCTACATGATATTTTGTGGGTTTTTATGGCAATGCTTCCTTTTTGGAGATATTAGTGGCGTTGTTGGAGCCCTTGGATTCATTCCATTGATTTCATCCTTCCAATGCTTCTATACAACATGACTTACAAACCTTCCAGATCGTCACTCGCCTACTGGATCAACAACATTATCATGGTGGTTTTACGGCGTTGGCTTGTTAGGTTCCTTCTCTTCGATAAGAAAGTTGGTTCTTGATGCTAGTAAGTTTAAGCTTTTTAGTGATGATGTGGTTGATTGAGAACAAAGTTGACTTGATATCTTGAATATACAAATACGAAGCCATGTTGTACTACTCATAATACAAGTATATAAGTTGGCGACTATATTAAATAGTTTCCTTAAAACCTTATCACATACAGAAATTGTGTTAGTCATTTCATTTCCACTTTACCAGGTAAGAAGAATTACCAAGACGTGTAGCAGAGGTATATTTGGTTTTCTATTTTGCAGAAATGTTAGATCAATGTTTCGGAGAAATGTATAGAGGATGATAAGAAAGAACATTTTATCAAATGTACAATGGAAAGTTAAGTGACATATGTGCTCGAGTATCAGCCTGTTAATTTTTTTGAAGCAACATATGTAATTTCGTATCAGCATACCTGTCGTGCAAATTAATTTGATATGCATCATAGATCACTATATAACAACTCGGACCCATTGTTGAGTAACATTTACATGTGACCTAGTTGTTGAACCATGTTGACTCATAGCCATTGAACCAAGGTCTTCAAGTTCACCCATTTCCCTCCTCATATTATGCCCCTCTTCTCCATTGATCAAAATTCTAACACACTTGTCAATCTCATCTCTTCCCACCATTCCATTTTTGCCCACTTTCACCCTATAAGCAACACCCAAACCATCCATCAAGAAAACATCAATCATTCTTTGCTCAGCAAAAAGCGGCCACACAATCATAGGAATTGCATTCACCACACTTTCTAATATAAAGTTCCACGGTTCCTTCCACCCACTATGTGTCAAGAACCCTGCAGTAGACCCATGACTCTGTATCTCAACCTGGGGTGCCAAAGATGACACAACTAGACCCTGATCCTTGAAGCGGTCCAAAAACCCGTTGGGCAAAAACTCAAACGGGTCAAGATGGCTTTGTCCATTGAAGAAACTTGCGTTTGGCTTTGCCAGTTGACTTTTAATAACCCAAAGAGATCTTTGATCACCTTGTTCCAACCCAACTGTCAATTCACTGAGTTGGTTTTGAGATAATGTAACACCACTTCTAAACGACACTGTTATTCCCGTTAGAGTGACTTAAACTTAAGATAACTAACTTAAATCAATCTTCATGTAAAATCATGTATGTTTTGATGGAAAACAGTAGAGTAAAATCAAATTTTTCATAATAGTTAAACATAAAACATGCAACGGAAGACAATATACCTACCAGCTTTCGAGCCGGTGATCCATATACGGTTTATGGCTAGTCAAAATAAAACACAACTATTGCGTACCTATTTGTTTGCGTGGGAGATCGACACGAACGTAGAGCTTAAAGCAAAGCTCCTCATGGTTAAGCACACTAGTACTCGGACGATTGCAGTACGATGCTAGTAGTTGATCCAAGCAGCATCAGCAATACACGAGATCAAATGAATAACACACGAACAAAACTTGCTCGTGTCTGGTGGTATAACACTCTAAAAATTTGACTAACATTTTATTGAAATTATGATTATATCTCAAAGTTAATTATAATAAATAAGGTTTTGGGCTAATTCCTTTTAATTACCAAATAATAAAACCCAATCCAACCCAAATTAACCCAACACCCTAAATAATATACCCCGGACACCGAACCCTACCCTCCCTCCTGTTTTTCAGTCGACACAAGGAAGGAAAAAAAAAGAGAAGAAGAAAATTCGGTTTTGGAGTTCAAGAATCGGTTAGTTTTAGCATTTTGTTAATTGTTTCTATGTTTTAATTTTTTAAACTATTTGTTGTAACTCACATGATGGAATTAGGGTTATAAAAATTTGTTAGTAATCTGTAATTTAGAGTTTTATGACGATTAAAGCATTTAGGTTAAGTGTTTATACAATATTATGCATGATTAAACATGTTGGAAGTGGTGGATATCGTTTGGTTTCTGGACAGATTCATAACCCCATTTTGTACGAACCATAGCTCGAGTTTTACAATAGATTTTTGAATGATTATTGAGGCTAAAATTAAGTTCAAAGATTTTACTAACTGACCCAATTGGTTTGAGGTCGATTGGAGTTGATTTGGTCATTCAAATAATTTATAAGAAAACGGTTGTCAGTCTCAATTTTGTGTGATTTTAGTTGGTATTATGATTTTAGTTTTCAAACCATAACGATTTAGAAAAAAAGTAACTCCCAATACCGCCTTCCACGGGTTATAGGTCACAATACCATTTTTCACGGTGTATGCGAGAGGTTGAGACGTGACAACCTTACCCTACCTAAGGTAGAAAGGCTTTTACGGTTCTACCAAAGGTTTAAAGGACCTCCTACTTGCAGGTGAGGATCGAACCTCGACCTCTGTCTCCAAAGCGAGGTGTTAACCACTGATTCAACCTTGCTCTATATAAACCATAACGATTTAGGATACCAAATTTTATCAGAGTATAATCAAGATGTCTATTAGTTACTGTAATTTTTGTGAATTTTTCTGAAAGGTTTTAATGTGTCTAATAAATGCAAACTTTATGGGTATACCAACAGGTCAGTTTCTGGACAGATTTGAAAAACGATTTTTCTTTAGATACTCACACTAGGAGATAAAATCTATAAAAATTATGAAAAGTACTTAATACATGTAAGTGTCACTAGTTAAATTTATAGAACCACAGGAACTTGTTTGATGTGTCATAAAAATCATAAGAAAGTGAACCAGAAGGTAAAAATAAGGTTTTTGGTTTAATTTGTGTCTCGTTAAAAACCTGGAATGGTCTTGCATGCGGTTTTGTCTCGCTGGAATTAGGATACCGAGGGGGTGGTGTATTGTTTTGGTCTCGTTAGGGTTTTATTGCCGAGAGGGGTTGGGTAATTTGTGTCTCGGTAAGGATTTTAAATACCGAGAATAGTTTGTGGTTTGTTAGAAAGGGTTTCATTAATAATTATTCGAGATCTCCTTTTGTTTCTAATCCGCTTTTTCCTTTAGTCCTAATTCGATTATATCCTTAATCAATTCAAGATTCCATTAATTCTAATTAGGTAAAATCATTGCGGAGGTACTTTTAAAACCTAATTTCATATGTGAAAGATAAACCCTAAACATGTTAATAAATAACAATAAGTATGCTAATACAAATAATGTCAAAAACGTTGTTTGCATAATTCGATCTCTTTGTGTTTTGATAATCACAAAACGTAAGAACACATTACGTAAAAATGCATTTTATAAGTTTTTTAACCGAGAAAACTCGTTTCGATTACGATATCACTTCAGGTATGTACGAACAACTTCCAACTTGATTTTTCCATCGAGTTTCTCTAGTCGAATCCTATTTTATTTAGATCATTTCTTTGATCATTTAATGAGTTTTAGTTTGTTAAGAGTGATCCAATCATCCATTCTAGAGATCACCTTCATTCCTCTACTAGTTCAGAGAAGAACACATCATATCAAGAAGATACAAAGTGTTATAGTGTTAGTGTGGTGTCTGTAACACTTTTTACGCACTTGTTGTATCTAGATATATATCAAGTTGTACATCATCTTGTTAAGTTAGATTGGGTAGATCATTGTGATCTTGTTGAGATCAAGAAGGTCTCGTGAAGCTTGTGTTGTTAGTGCGTAGATCGGGTAGATCGTGTGTAGATCGGGTAGATCGTGTTGATCGTGTAGATCGAGTATAGATCGTGGGGATCTTGTAGCTTATGTGGTTTGCAAGGATTGGGTAGATCGTGTGTGAGATTGGTACTAGATAGATTAGTACTCGACATTTAGCTTAGTGTCGGGAAATAATGTAAGTGACGTGGTTTTCTCCACCGAGAAGGGAACTTGTTGATTAGTAAAGTAACTCCCGAGTTGGGTACTCTAGGAGTGGAGTAGGGCGAAGAGAAGCTTCGTGACCGAACCACTATAAATCATCATGTCTGGTTTGCGCTTTCTTTACTTATCTCTTTACATTTATTTTTTCATTTACCGCTTTACATTTATATTTTGCATTGCGTTTATATTTGTGTGGCTTGTGCTTATATTGTGTTAGTTGTGTTTGTGTCATGACATGTTATATGTCTTAGTTTGTGTTATTGTGATATGTCTTAAATTGTTGCTTTATATTCTCTAGCTCTTGTAAGACTAGTAAGATTATTGTTGACACTTTTCATATTACATCACACTTGATCGAGTGTTTGATACACAAAGTTTTTAAGTTTTATTTCGGGAACGTATTCACCCACCTCTACGTTTTTCACATTACTGACAATGTTGCGTGTGTCAATTGTCCTTACGGATTTTGAACCAACAAATTCATATGTGGAAGGACAAAATCTTCCCATTGAGACATAAGCACACTATGAAAGGGCTACCTCATGAATCACAATGAATATAATTTTAAAAAGCTATCTTTTGAATGTAGTGGATGATTTCATGTATGATATTTATTCAACCTTTAAAACTGGAACAGAAATATCAGAATCATTAGAATAGAAATACAGGGCTAAATTTGCATGTCCTAAAGAATTTGTTGTTCAAAATTTTTTAACCATAAAGATGCAAAGTCTGTTGTGAAGCAAGTATACGAACTTCGAATTATACACCACAAAATAGAAGTAGAAGACATGGGTATTAACTCTACCTTCGTGTTAGCTATATTATTGAAAAATTTCCCAATTTAGGAAAAGTTAAAGTTATATCTTAAACATTTAATTGATGATATGTGTTTTGAGCAATTTGTCCTCGTAATCGTGTTGAGGAAGATAACATGATGAATGAAAATGTTGATGCAAATTCAATAGAACCGAAAGAAGGATTACACCCAACAAAAGACAACGACCGAAAGAAAGTGTATCATTATTGGGTCTTGGGAAACTTGAACATAAAGCTAAGGATTATCGCCAAAAAAGAACATGGAGGCAAAAATTTCTGGAAGAAATCCAACCAAGCCAATAATGTGGAATCATCAAAAGAATTTGTTGGAGTAATTAAAGCCTCCATGGATAAAAATATTTTTGTTTAGTAGGTTGATATTGGTGCCACAAAGCACATATGCAACTCAAGAAGGATGTTCGTATCATATCAGAAGATGAATGAAAAAAAACGAAAATTCTTTAAAGATTGAAGGAAAATGAAGGCGATATTGAAGCTGACTTCTAGAAAGGATTTTTACTCTCAATCGTATTGTATAAACCAAACATCACCAAGACTATAATTTATGGTCCTATTCTTTGTAATAAGGGATTTAAAATTGTATTTGGATCATACAAATTTGTAATCACTAAGGGTGGTGTGTATGTTGGAAACTCGATGAGTAACTTTTAAAATTAAGTGTTGTAACTGATGACAATGCTAATAATAAGAATAACTCAAGCACTAGCACCACTTCCATGTACATGATTGACACTTCTTTCTTATAACATTCTAGATTAGCCACTATTAATTTACATTTCCTTGCAAAGAATGATAAACTTATACATTTTTCTAAATGTTCTATGGATAATATATTCAAGTGTGAAATATGTGTTTAATCTAAGTACACAAGTCATTCACATAAATTTGTAAAAATCAAATGAAATACTTGGTTTAATCAATACCGATTTATGTGACTTAAATACAACTCCATCAAGAGGAGGAATAATTATTATATTAGTTTTATAGATTATTACAATAAATTTTGCTATGTGTACTTAATAAATACCAAAGATGAAGTTTTGAATATGTTTAAGACAAATAAAGTAGAAGTTAAAAATTAACTAGACAAAAAGATCAAAATTCTAAGATCTGATAGAGGAGGATAATATGAATCAAATGACTTTGCTAAAAAAAATTTTCTACTTATGGTATTGTACACCAAACAATAACCCCATACACTCCACAATAAAATGGAGTTACTTAATGTACAAACAGAACATTGAAGAATATGATAAGTCAGTGCTAATTACTTCATGGGCTCCTTATAGTCTTTAGGGTGAAGCATGTCTTACTATAAACACAATATTAAATCCAATTCCTCATAAGAGTGGCAAATCTCTATATCAATTATGAAAAGAAATCGACATTCTTACAAAAGGATTAAAGTGTGGGGTTGTTCAAGAAATGTTTGAGTACCTTTACTAAAGAGAACCAAACTTACACAAAAAAACGATTAATTGTGTTTATTTTTGTCCAACAAAGAATAGTGTTGTTTATAGGTTCTTGGTTTACAAATCAAATGTAGAAGACAATCGTCTTTGAAAGTGCCTTTCTTTATAAGGATAAAGAGAAAGAAACCTCAAATCTAATTAAAAGAGTATTAAATGATCACTTATCTCAAGACCAAAAGATACATTCCACAAAATAATGTCAAACCTAGAAGTAGTTAGTGTGCAAAAGTCACCAAAGACTTTGGAATTTATTATATGACCTATATTGTTGATGAAGAACCACAATCATATAAGACAACTATGAATTTATCAGAAGCACCTTATTGGAAAGAGGCTCTTCAAAGCGAAATAGACTTAATTGTGCATAATAATACAATGAAATTAGTTGATCTGCCTTTGGAAATAAACTAATAGGCCATAAATGGATCTTCAAATAGAAACTAAGATATGATGGTACCATAGAGAAGTATAAGGTTTGTTTAGTGGCTAAAATGATACCCTCCAAAAGAATGCCAAGATTTCTTTGATACTTATAACTGGTTACAAGGATAACCTCTATAAGAACATTGATGGCTACAACAGCAATTCACAATCTTATATACATCAAATGGATGTGAAGACTTCTCTTTTAAATGATGAATTATATGAAAAATTCTATATGCAACAACCCAAGGAGTTGTCAAAAGCATAAGGTATGTAAATTGGTTAAATCTCTTTCTGACTTTAAACAAGCACCAAAGCAATAACAAGAAAATTTTGACAACACTCTTATCAAACGGCTTTCAAATAACCAATGTCCTTGCTTTCGTATCAAACCGGTGTAAAAATCTTATACTTTATTATTAAAAAGCATTTAACTCTATACTTTCTCAAAGGAATTGGACGTGTAAATAATGTTTTAGCTTAATTGTACAAATACAAAATTCGATCTCAACATCGAAACTCATCATCACGAGATCGGTTTTGATTCACAAATGGCTAATTGATTTATTATTTTGCATTGCAAAGCCTTGGCAATGGGTGGTGTGTCGTTTTGTTTTGTTCCTTTTTCGATTTTGATATTTTAATAGCCTCATGTTACTATTCTCGTCAAAAACTAACGGAGAAAGTCACATGTAAATCATGTGACCAACTTAAACCGAGTCGGGTACTAGTGTATCCGATTTTCCAAGTTGAGGGTACTATTCTACGCCTTAAGAGTTTAGGGTACTAGAGGATCCGGTTAAACAAATTCAAGGTACTAATATGCATTTTGCCATATTTATACTTAGTAAACTCTAAGAGCTATTATTTATGTTTGGTGAAGTTAAAGGGACGTTCTTGCATTGGTTGACTTATATAAATTTATTATAAATGAATAGTAATTCATGAACAAGTGTTAACTAATGAAACTATAACAACAGCAGCAACAACAAGTGTAAAAGTAATTTTAAAATAGGGTTTTGTTAAACACAATTTAATGGGTTATGTATAAGCATTCTATAAATACATAATTAACATTTAATGAACACTCAATGAACTTTAAACATTTCATAATTAACATCACTTACCACTTTTATAATGACTAGATTTAGTATCCGCGCTTAGCGCAGCGGGTTCCTAGCGACAAATAATTAACAATTGCGATATTGTGGTAAGTGTTTAGTAACATCGATAATTCAAGCGAAGAAAAATTTTAACATGTATCAAAGAACATATAAAAATATTTATTGAAACTGAAAATAAAACATTACATCAATTATGAGATAACTAACAATGCACGTTACTCGTCATGTAAAATTTCTTTGTACACGGCATATGAGGTGTTGAATCCTCTTTGACCGAACTCTTTGATTGGCTTCACTTTGTAGTTATCATCCATCAAGACATGGTATTTGACTCAATCAAAAAAACTTCAAACCTAAGAAACTTAACAAATATATATACACCGGTTGTATAATGTATTTTGACCAAATTATTTCAGAAAAATTTGTATATCTTTGAAATTAATGCGCCGATCTACGATTAAAGAACCAATCAATCACCATCATTATAGCAATATTTGGAAACAGATTTGTATTTAACGTATTTAATGCGCAAGAACGAGAACAAAAAAAATGAACCCCGTGACTATATAATAAATCGATAGAATGTTTTGTGATTGTAAACATTCAAGTTATTTACAACAATATCTCTGCAATTTCAACTATATATAAATGTCATAACAATATTTTTAAAAATCATATGGTCATTACACACATTTCAATATTTAATAACTGAGATCGCATATGATACAAACACTATAAAGTAACATAACAATAAAAAATAAGTTGTAATATGGTGCCTTATAAAATAAAATATATTGATAAACTTTTAGAAATTATTAGTGTTATGATTAAATAAATTAAAAAATATATTTTTTTTGGGAAAATTACATTAGTAAAAGTTGTCAAAATTTGTCATATATTTCTTTGAAATTTTAAGTGTGAATTGTTATGGTAGCTAATTTTAGAAATTTAACATTACTCACTTTTTAAGTTTCAAAAACATGGATACATGCTTTCTTTGTAAAACAAAAAAACTTGTATTTACTTTCCAACATTGAATATGCCAAATCAGTTTTCATTTAATATTAGTTTGAATTTTTAATGGTAATTATATATACATATAGTTAAAGACGAGTACCCGTGCATAGCAACGGGATTTTATAGCGACATATCGTTTAGTGATAAAAAAATGTTTATGGTTATAAACGAAAAATAATAAAAGTTTGAAGAGTTGGGTGTTAAACATAATGTTTTGAAACCCGGGTCGACCGGGTGGTTCAACTGGTTGAACCGTTTTGGTCGAAAAATGGATCGATTTAAACCGGGTCAACCCGACAGATTTGGTTGAACACGGGCGAAATTAAACCGGGTCAACACGTCGGGTTTGAAGCGTCCAGTGTTAACCCGATTTTCGATGTGTATTATATGTTTTCAACGTTTCTATTTTTTGTTTCAACATTTCACTTTTTGTGTTTTCCTTTATATATAGTATACACGGGTACTCAGAACGATTAACGGAGAAAGCAGATCTCGATGAGGCTCGATTTACCGCTTTTATCGGTTTCAACGGGTCCTCTCGGTTCATTTTCGGATGACTTTATCGGTTAGTCGAACCGATGGCGAAACCGTTCCGGTTGAACCCGTTGGTCCGGTCCGGTCCGCTTTCAAAACTATATGTACCATCAACTTGTTAGCTTGTATGAAACTTTGTGTGTTTTATTAATTTGTATAATGTGTATAATAACATGTACTTTTCATTTTAGAGTGTTTTAAAAATAACATTAACTGGTGTTTGGGGTTGCGTTTTGCACTTGATTATCTCGCTTATTTCGCTTTTGAAAACGCAGATAATCCATTCTAAGTGTTTGGCAAAACAAAACTCAAAATCACTTATTTATGCTTTGGGAGGTCCAAACGTGGTTTTGCAATGCAGTCTCCACTTACTTTTGTGAATCGTGATTTTGCTTCTTTGGCTAAATTACCATGTTGCCCTTTTTCACATCTTGCTTACATGCTACATCGTTGAAGAAATAATCTGCAGTGAATTATGAAGGAACAACAAATGAAAGAGATGACTACTATTCAAAACGAAACCCTAAATAAGAAAAAGCCCATTGGGCCTGGCCGTTAATTCACAGTAAAGTTTTAATAATACAACGTGTTACATCTATTTAACTTCTTATTTACATTATAATAGGACAGCCTAGATTTGTTTGAATTGAGTTGTATTTTCATAAGTTATTTTAATAAATATAGAGTACTCTAAATATAGATTATTGTATGTTAGATTAGAACTAAAAATAAATACAATGTCCACTTTGGTCATTTTACGTACCAAATCAACGGATAATCGACGGCCAAACACTTAAATAATTCATTATCGATTATTGCGTTATCGAACATCATAATCAAATCCAAACACCAAATTTCAAAATCACGTTTTGCAACACCGATTATCCGATTATTCGTTTTAAAAGATAATCTATTTTCAATAAAGAATCCCAAACACCCTCTAATTAGCGTGTGTAACTATTTTATATTCTGGATTTTGTTGAAGCTTGTTTAAATTGTATATTGTGAAAATTTTATTGTACATTTTAGTATGGGGTGTTTTAATTGTTTGTATTTAATTTGATGGATATGCTTTTAGTTGGTTGTACAATATGAATAAATCAATGTACTTTTAAGTAATGAGGTGTTTTAATAAGAGTATTAATTACATTATACATTTCTCTCACCTTTGACTTTCAACTTTCAACTTTCAATTTTCACTTTCACCTTTGACCATTTTTCTATTTTATGTAGTAAAGATTAAAGCTATATAGTTATGGACTATATGAGTTCATTAATTGTCAATTTCATAAATTTGGAATGTTTACACACAACCATAGGGTTGTGTTTAACAAAACCCTATATAGCTTTTTATTTTATTTTAAAGGCGAAATGTTTTAAAGTTATCATATCATTACTATTTACTTTTGTGGGTAATGAATAAAAGTTTTTGCTTTGGTGGGTACTTTTTTCAAATTCATCATTTTGGGTATTTTGCGAAATATTTGGACATTTTGCCCTCTTAGTTAATAGAATTATTTTTCCCGCCAGGCAAAATGTCACAAAATATCCTAAAAGGATGAATTTAAAAAAGGTACCTATAAAACAAAATATTTTGTTCACTATCAATAAAAGAAATAATAATAGTATGATTCATTTTAAAAACATTTACCCTATTTTAAAATGATGTGAAGATAGTTAGAATACAAAGTTTAATTAATTTGTTAGCTAATTTGTTATTTCACTAAACTTATATATATATATATATATATATATATATATATATATATATATATATATATATATATATATATATATATATATATATGAGGATCGGTCATGGATTTTTTAATTACATGCGGATGTGCGGATGTATCCTGACCGCCCATTCCGGATCCGATCTTGACTTTTTGTAGAAAAATCAAGATCTCGCTAATTTCACCAGTAGAATCGACCATGTAAACGATTTTTTAATTTTTTTCCTTTTGAGGATCGTTATTATCATATCTTCTTTCATTTTTAATTTTTGATTTTTCCGAGCAATTTTGTTTTTTGATTATGAGTTCTATCGCGATATTAACGATATTATAGTCTCATGTGATATTAACAATTTTACTTAATATCACGCCTTTTTATTACGATATTAAGAAAACTTACGGTGATATTAAAAAATTAACTTTGATATTAAGAAAACATGTAAAAAGTAACCTGGGATATTAACAATTTTACTTAAAAAGTTACTTTGATATTAAAAAAACTTAATATCACCGCTAGTTTAGAAACTATTCTAGCTTAGGTGAAACCATCGCTAGCTTTAAATAAACCATCTTGGCGTTAGAGTAGTGATATTAAAACTTGATAATTACGGTGATATTAACAAAATTCATAATATCATCAGTACTTTTAACCATGAAAATGATTTTTTTTTTTGAATTTTTTCACGATTCTTAATAAATTGTTCTTGCTTTTTTTTTTTTATTTTTCGATTTTTGAATTAATTTTTTGAATGTTACTTTGATATTATCCGCACCATCCCTACTTAAACGTAATCCGCACTCGATCCTTCCCTATATATATATATATATATAATAGGGATCTAGTGGTAATATTAGTTAAAATAAGAAGAATAAGAGAATTACAACCATTTAGATGACGATCAATGGTTGAGATCAAATAATGGCACAATGGTAATAAACACCAATATTAACACTATCCTATAAGTTGCATTGAGGGTAGAAAGGTAAATTTGATTATTTTCTTATAGTTCAATTCCACGGTTTCACCAAAATGATCGGCACCTCCAACTGATATGCATTTACGCCTTTTCTTTTAATTTATTTTAAATCAATGTTCTTTAATTTATAAGTAGCAAAATCGATGTCCTATAATGTGATATTCACCAATAGCAGTTAATCAAACATGTGGGTTCTTCTTATTTATTTTTAAATTGATCCACCATATGCCATACGAGATCATTATATAGATGCATGGGTTAGTTAGATGCATGGGTTTAGTCTCGTGCATGATTTAAATGATTCGTTGTAAAATAGAGTAGACGCATGGCTTACGAAAAGGAAAATATTGAGATGCATCACTAATCCCAACAAAATAATATGCTAGACGGAATTAGTTTTCAAACCATGCATGCATTCTTATAAATTATGCATCTAAGTGTGTTTATCATTTTTTTTTTTAAATTTGCAATAGATGCATACTTCTATGATTAACGATCTAATTATATCGATGCATCTTAACGTGTTTGATGGACTTTTCCAAGCAATGCATGTTTCTACAATCGACGATCCAATTATATTAGTGCATGTTTAGAAATCAATGTGTGTTCGATCTTCTCAAATTTGAAGGACCTCATTTTGATAATATTGTTCAAACGTCCTTTTACGATTTAATCGTTGTAAATCCAAGATCGACCGGATTCTTGGATGCGGAATCCTAATTTTCTTTCTTTGTAATTTGTTACAAACCTTTCTAGCTTTTTATAAATTTTCATTGCTCAAAAAAATTATATTAGTGTCGATGCATCTAGACGCGTTCAATAAAATTTGGCAAGCACAACATATTTCTATAACCAATGCATCTAATTATATTGATGCATTTAAACAAGTTTGTCTATTAAAAACGATCATGCTTTAATAGCATCAAATGAATCAGATGCATATAAGATCATACGCATTTGAAATAAATAATTGAAGGTGCATATATACGCTAAAATCAGTGCACACGTTGCTAAAATAACACAATTGTACACATATCCATTATCATGTGGGTCACCAATATAAAAATAATGTGCATCGATTTTTGAAAATAAAAGGTCACAATGTAGATTCGTTAATTTTTTCAGATGGAGATGTGTTCGTCGATACAAAACAAACGAGACAAGAGAGAGAATATATTGTTTTTGTCAAAAATGCCCTAAACTCTAATTTAAAATGATTGGCTATCATTACTTTTTATTATAATTAATCTTCTTATTTGATCCTAACTTTATATATATATATATATATATTAGGGATCCAGGTAAGAAATTAAAATAAGTGGTGAAAGTAATAAAATCACGATTGAGATCTGACGACTTGATTAGATGATTTATTCATATACGCTGACATCTTGAGCCGAAAGTTAATTTGATGTATAGATGGTGCAATTGATTTTCACGATTTTGACGCGCAGAGAACAAAAACAATAGAAATCGTGAAATCGATCTAATATACGATACGCATCCGATTAAAAGTTGAAAACACAATATGGTGCGTTATAATCTAAGATTATAGTGACGATCTAATTTAGGCTCACAAGATCTCGGATTATATTATAGTTCTTATTCCTTCTTATTTTAAGAATCTCTTATTCGATCTTAACTATATATATATATATATATATATATATATATATATATATATATATATATATATATATATATATGCGTGCGTTACATCACGATCTTAATATTAGAATCTGATTTTTCTGATCTTATTTAGGCCAATAAAATTTAGTATTAATAAACACTCTTATTTAATAAAAAAGGCGTAATAATCAAACACATTTTTAATTTCTTAATTTTGGAATTTTCTTTTCAACATGCCCTTTTAGAATTGATTTAGTGCATATGTGTTTTATTAATTAATTTTAGTGTTTAGAATAATTTTATAACATTCATGTTTTTAGATAGTAATGTGCAAACGTGGATTTTTAGATAATATAAGTTTATAACAAACCAAGAACATAAATGTTAAACACAAAATCGATGTCGATTGAAATACAAATAAAGTAAAATTTCTAAAGCGTAAACACATGGTCTAATCGATCTATATGTGTCGCTAATAACATTTAAAGCGAAACGAACATATGCAACACTCATCATTATCAACGTTTTAAAAGTCGATATATATCGCACGCCTTCAATAATCGTGTTTCTTCAAACACCACATATTATCATCATGTATCACATGTGGCGTCCACTTCTAGATCTTCATTCTTGTCATCATCTTCAATAATCTAAGACAAACATACCCAAAACAATTAAACTTCAAACAAATAGAAAATAAACTTTTTATCATAACAACTAACATAACATATATGCACAATTTAAAACATATATGTGTTCATTTATTCTTGATTTTATATTAACCTTAAAACACATATGCATCGCCACTTTTATTAATTTTATACGAGGAGAAAAACATATATGCACCATTTCAATGATTTTAAGTTAACTTTAAAACACATATGCACCTACTTACAAATCTTGTTCTTATCAATATTTTTAAACCAAGAAACAATAATTCTCGAACATATATATTAATAAAACAATAAAACATTTTTAATTATTTTCTTGAATATTCTTTATTGTTTAAACAAAAACTTGTTGTGATTAATTTCTACTTTCTAATACTCCCCGTCCCATATTAAGTCATTCACTATTCATACGCATAAAATTTTAGAAAATTTCACTAACTACACTCTCCACCAATCAAATATCATTTTCACCCACTAAAGCCTCATCTCATGGTTGTAATATTCTATATTCTATGACTTAATTTAGGACATCTAAAGATTCTATTGTGGACACTTAAATTTGGACGGAAGGAGTAGAAAAAAGGGACCAAGACAACTATTGGAACACCAACAGATGCATTAACGAATGGTCATCCGTATTGAAAAACATGTGTCATCTTATAAAGAAAATTAAGTAATCTCATTGTTTATAAGCTAAAAGTCATAAAAAAAAATGAAGTAATCCAACAAAAATGGGGGGCAAAAGACATGTGCCTGCACATGGCCAATTATTCCTTTTCATAGTTACTCTGTTTTGATAAATATTAAGTTTGGTCAAAGCAAGTTCATTGATCCCTCTCTACGTCATTTTTTTTTTTAATCATAATAAAGACAGAAAGATCAATATATATCAAACACTATATGCGAGAGAATAAGCATTTACCATGAGATTAGGGGTCCTGAATCTTTTACACCAGCATCTCTTTTGATCATTGACTTAAGATACTAAGAGATCTACACATACCCATCATTGATCTTTCGAAATAACAGAGATTGAAACTCATATTCTTAGTTTCGAAATACCCATCATACCTCTAATGTTTATTACGACTTTGTGTTTCACGGATAGAAATCTCACAAGATGGATCATCTTTGTCATCTTTTTCCATCGACATGATGATACAAGAGATCGACATATGTGGTGTAGGGTTGGTTTTAGCGATGGTATACGAAGGTGTTTGAGGAAGTGGATGGCGGCGCGTGGAGGGATGGCGGCGGTGGAATTGTGAATGAGATCTGATGGTGGTTTTAGGTTAAGTGAGGAGGAGAGGTATGGCGGTTTTTTTTTTTTTTTTTTTTTTTTTTTACCGAATAATGGATGTAGAGAGGCTGCCCTTTTTTTAAGGTTAATACGAAATACCTAGATTGCCCTTTTAATATTTTTTAGCTATTTAAATAATAGATTTATCTTTCAACTAATTACATTAAAGCACAAGTGATCTCATCCATTTATTAAATGATCTAACGATTAATATTGATCTTAAAAGTCTTGTAAAGATCATGATCTAATATAGATCTGCGTAGAACACAACATTATATATATATATATATATATATATATATATATATATATATATATATATATATATAAGTGTTATCACAGTATACACTTTAAAGTAAGAAATAATAAACACAATCATGACTATTAGATCAAACATTATTGATGAGATTAAAATCTAATTAAATGAATGGCATATTTGTAATAAACAAGAAAATGAATGGCATCATCATTTGATAAAACTTACAGTATTTAGCATGTATTAAATTTTTACGTTGACCTATTTGTGTCAACATTTGAATGGCATCATTTGATAAAACTTACAGTATTTAACATATGAAACGTTTGGGTAAGGGGTGTATTCAATATTTCCATTCTTACCTTTTTAAACTCCATATACGCAGAGCATTATTTTAAAAACATTAAATTTCTTATACATACGTAACGGCACACTATTTTTTTTAACACATTTGTAGTGACACACTAAATTTATTGATACTTATATAGTGACAAATTTTTTGCATATCTGTAGTGACACACTAAATTTTGTGATACATTCATAATGACACAAAAATATTTTTGACACCTTTTTAATGACAAACAAAGTCTTTTGACACACTTAGTGACAAAATAAGTTTTTGATACATATATAATGACACATCAATTTTTGTGATATATAAATAAATAAATATCTGAAACATATATAATGTCACAAAAGTTTTTCTTGACACATTTGTAGTGTGATAATAAATTTCTGATACATATATAGTGAGACACTAAAATTTTAGTATACATATAGTAACACTAAATTTGTTGATACATTTATAGTAACTCATTAAAATTTTAGTACACGTTTAATGATACACTACAAAATTTTAACACATCTTTAGTAACTCACTATGTTTATTATACAAATTTTCTTTGACACATACGTAGTAACTAACAAATTTTTTAAAATATGTTTGTAGTGAAACGAAAGCCTAATGCTCGTTTTCTTCTTTGTCGCAAAAAACGAGGTTGTTAACTTCTTCCTTGTCTTCAAAAACCATCTTATACATAACCATATTAAAGAATGAGGTTTTTCTTGTAAAAACCTTTTCCGGTAAGCGATACAAATCACAAATACATCACCAAATCTACACAAGACAAAACCGCGGGATGCCATTAATTTCGCAGAGATCCCAAGACGTCGCCGTGAAACTGACCTTATAAATGGCACATCTAACTGCTGCAACACATCTCGTCGGTGAAAAGGGTCTCCAAAAAAAGCAACTAAAAGAACTTGTACAAAGTGATACAAAACACTTGATGCAACTAAAAAAAAATCTCGTCCGAAAGGAACACTCATGAAATGTTTTCTCCACGAAGTTGTGCACCTGCATTAAACATAAAAGTAGTATAAACCAAATAAAAAATCAATAACTAAGAAGTACTTGTAATGTTTCTTAAAACTTACCTCATGTCATTGCCCACCAGTCCTTCTATGCCCTTTGTAACGTTCAATGGGGAAATCCATATCGTAAAAATCATTGTCGTAAAAATCATAGTGAGTTTTCTACAATATATACATGTAAGTTAAAAAAATGATATAAAAAAAGAAAAAAAAAAAGGAAAAGAAAATATAACGTAAATAAACATAGCAAATCAGCCTCCGTTTGGGTTCTCATTCGAAGGACGCAATAATGCGTGTAAATCAAAACCCAACATAAAAATTTATTGTAAATATTATTTAATACACAATGGTTTTTGTCACGTCGACGTCGGCAGCAAACGGCATCAACGTAACGTCGCCATAAAACAAGAATAAAAAATATTTGTGGCACATTACCGGCGAGTGAGAATCAACGGTACTCTAGATCAATAAATATTTTTGGTTCTGGACATGGTATTGAAAGAGATGGAAATGGTGTTTTTGTTTTTGATATGGATGACAAAAATTAATGACGGCAGTTTGGTTTAGGATTATGTGAGGATGGAGAAAAATAAGGAAGCTTAAAATACAAAAATGCCCTTTTATTAATTTTACAATTATGTTTTTAATTAAATTCTGAAACTCCACATGTTGATTCGTTATTGGCTTATTGTTTTTCATCTTAAGATGTTCACCATATTAACACAAATCTATATATATATATATATATATATATATATATATATATATATATAGGATGCTAAACCATACAACTAAAATATAAAAAAGGAATACTAAAGTGTAAAGTTTGATTGTTTTGAGAAGTAATTTATTATTTAGTACACTTTAGAGAGTTGTTTATGGTTATCTTACTAAATCTGGGGGAATGACGATGATTTGTACACATTTGAATTTGATTTGCACACTCCCATGTACAACTCTATAAAGCAGAATTTATAAAATGTACGACTGTTCAATGCACAAAATAGAATGTGCCAATCAAAAAGTGGAGTGTACAAATCATTTCCCTTTATCAAATGAGTTACAACAGTAAAAATCATTTAATAAACCGCAATCTTTAAGTTTATATAGAAAAATGTTCATTTCGGAGTATTTAAAAAAAAAATGTTTCAGACCCCAATAGAACTAATCAGAAAGCTCCATTTCGCCTATATATTAAAATTAAGTTTTCTTATTAGTTAATAAAAGTAAAACTAAATTAAATTTTAGTCAACAAATATCGAATCATGTTAATGTTAATAAAAAACAGAAACACACATGGCTTAGGAACTCTTTTTTTGGACTTAAGCGTAAAAAACGTTATACTTTTATTGCTTAATAAATTTCTTAATCAAACCTTAGGTCTTAAATCCAATTTTATGGACTTAATTGTAAAATTATAGATTTTCATAACTTTAGTAAATTTTAAATTTAACAAATTCCCAAGCACTTTAAACTTACAAAATAAGTAATGTTATAATACTAAAATATCTTTACATATAAAAGACAACTGAATCTTTTAAATATTTAAATATGAGTTTTTTAACTCGTGCTTGTAAGCAAGTAAATTAAGACAACAAAGATACAAAATACATAATAATCCATAAAAGACACTGTCATGCATTTTTACGCGAATCCTCGCATGTCTTTTAGGTGGTATATGTATTTATAATGTGCTTAACTAATTTTTTTCGCTCTTCTCTTACTCGACACTCATATATACATAAAAAAAAATTGCATACACACAAATTAATACTCCCCCCGTCCTATATTAAGTGTCCACTTTTCATATGCACAAAGTTTTAAGAAATTTCATTAACTACACTTTCTATATCATTTTCACCCACTAAAGCCTCATCTCATCGTTCAAGACATTATGAACTTAATTTGAACAACTTAAAATTCCATCATGACACTTAATATGGGACGGATGAAAGAATACTATACACCATCGCCGCTTGCGCATTAATCTTATAGTTTATAACTAAGTAGGAACATTAATAAAAGGATGTGCGTGCTGGGATTTTAATCCATACTTTTTGTGGCGAGATACTAAATCCAATTTAAGGTCACATAAGATAATTTTTATAAAATATGTTTTTTTTACAAACACCCGCTTTACCTAATAAATTTTTATCTAAGAACTTTAATACTCACGATTATAAATTTTGTTATGCAACACCCTCTTACAAATTTTGATCCGTCCTTGGTGCGTACAGGTTGCATTGCAATGGAAAATGCATGAGTTCCTCTTGCATTTCATTATCACCATTTAATGACATCGCAAACACTTGCAAGTTGACAAACCAAAACTGCCCACATATCACACAACACATTTACAGCTCCATGGTCCCTATTGCAATGCCGTGACCTCTAATGCCCTTTTTTCCTAGTCGACCTACTACCCTTATCCAATCCTCAACACATACATTATTAATTAACTTACTAATAGTTCTTTACTTTTAGGTAGTAATGTAAAACTCACGAGTCGAATTTCATGATTCACGTACATGGCTAGTGATGTGCCAAATAAGGTATCCACATGCACACGAATAAGCTTTTAAATGCTCAAATGCTTTTTGTAAGTAATAAGATAGATAAACCCTTTTCGCAACTAAAATAACTAATGTTGAGGGCCAAGATAGATAGCGAGCTACCCATGTACCATAACCTCAACTTTCATGTTCTGAGCTACAAGGTTACCACACCCAAGTTATTTTGGATTCATGAAGTAACGCTCTCATGTTCGTTAAGTCGGTTTCGTATATATCTACGTGTTTCATGGTTGTCATACCATAAAAGTCCATCACTATGCATTGGATCGTATGTCAAAAGGGCGAAGGTCACAGAAGCCAAACATATATTCATCAAATTGTTGAAAAAGCCACTCATTTTATTTTGTGATTTTTGAATCCTTAAATAAATGTTTATTGTGATTTTTTATTTTTTTTTAACTTTAACTTTTAATATTTTTATTTGTGATATATAATATTTGTTGAAAATTATACTAATATAACTTTTAAAACCCAATCTATTCATATATTTTGCAGCAAGGATTATATAATACACAAATAAATACTTAAGGTAAAAGTTTAAAAATAAATACTTAAGGTAAAAGTTTAAAAATAAATACTTTAAAAATCAAAAGTGAACATTTATTTAGAGACGGAGGGAGTAGTAGGTGTTTGGATTAACTGCTGAAATCGACAAGGTAGTTTGTGATTTATACGTTTATTGTTTACTCACGTTAGCAATGTACTTTTATTCTGTGTTCTCGAGTTAAATTTATGAAAGAAAAGAAGAGAAGAGATAAGAGAAAAGAGACTCTTCCGCCCAAAAGTGAGAAGAAAATTTTATACAACAAAAACACTAAATCGTCCTTCCACTTCTTTTCCTTCTTTTCCCATAAAAAATCTAACATTGTGTTATCGAGTTAGAGTTAAGCAAGAAAATGAAATGGAAAAAGAAGACATTGTGATCTCGAGTAGCAATTAAGGAAGGAAAGTAAAGGAAATGTAATGAAAGTTAGTGTTATTTTGTTGATTTTAAAGTAAAGTGTTTTCTCCCAGTTTTAAGAGAAAAATGTTTACTTTACATTTCTTTACCTTTCTTTAATAATAAAACTCAAGAACACAGTATAAAAAATACAATTTTTATTTTTATTTTTATTTTTTTATTATTTTTTTAATATCAATCTCAAAAACACAACGTAACTTGGTGTATTATCAGAGACAATATACTTTTATTTACTGTTTATTCCTTTTAAAGATACACATTTCAAGGGGGATCGATATGCATGTCATCCCTCAAGTTACTAACGTAAGTGACAAATCATATGCACCTCACTATAACACATGATCTTTATGGTATAATCAATAAACGATGAAGATATCTTAAATATAGTATTTTTAGCAATTTGTTTACGTACTTTATATATCTTCCGTCTCATATTTATCATATATTTCCTTATATAACGTCCTCAAATTAATCATCCACTACCCATTTTAGTAAGAAAAGAGAATATAATGGCGAATATTCCGTTTGAGTGGTTGAGAGCTATATAATTATCCCACTTTATTAATATTTCGCTCTTGTCCTCGACAATAAAATCGGACATTTAGGAGATGTTTTAGTAGTAAAGTGCATGTTGATGTTGAGAGCTGATCGAGGTTCTGGTACCGTGTCTAAAAAATATTAGAAAATGCTGGCTTCCTTGAAATCGCGTACGTGGCCACCGGAATCCATAACTATTTTAAATACATATAGAATAATCTCATTAACTATTAGTATACCTCGCTAGAATCAAATTTGTCACAAAACCAATTAACCAATCACATTCATTCATTTTTTTATTTAAATTAATAAAAAATTATTTTTCACTTTTTTTAAAAATAATATATCTTATGAACCAGAATCTTGTTCTAAAAATACATTATCGTGACGAGAATTAAATTATCTTTCTAAAGATATCGTTGTTATATACTTTGACGATTTTTTTAAAAGTTAGTCAAAATCACACGCGATTAGTAAAACAAATCACACGATTTTAAGAATCATCGCGATTTTTACAAATCGACGTGATTTTACTGACGAAATTTTTAAAAAAAAGTTCGTCGAAAGATATAACAACGACGCCCATAGAAAGATAATTTAATTCTCGTCGAATCAGATTATTTTTCGTAGAACGATTAACGGTTTGTGAGATATTTAATTTTTAAAAAAAGAGTGAAAGTTTATTCTTTATATTTTAATAAAAAAAATAAGTGACTATGATTGGTTCATTGTTTTTATGACAAATATGAGTTCTATATTGAACTTTTCTCTACCTAGCTAATTCGTCAATTTATTATCATTTAATATATAAAACAGCCATCGACTTTTCTCAATACCTTTAATTTTCTCTCTATATATAACATTAAAAAATGACATATCCATTATTCATTAGGTGACAAACTCTAAAGAGATGCAAAGAGCAAAAAGTGATCAAGAATCACGAACCCTAAAAGCCAAACTTAAACGTGAAGTATGGGATTGTGAAAGCTCTCTTTACGACTCCTTCGAACTTAAATCGTTTGAACGACAACTCGATTCTGCTATATCTTCTCGAACCATGTCAATGCCTCATCTCTCGTCCTCCTCCATTCGTGGTCAACCACCACCTCCACCAGCACCTTCTAGCCAGAAGCCTGCCTCCAAGAAACACTCGAGACTCGCTCGATCCCTCAACAAACTCGTACGATCGGTTTTTTGGCCAAGACATACGCATCATAACTCATCAAGGGATCAAGGTTTTTACGTCTATGATACTTCAAGTGTTCTCTCTACCATACCCGAGATCCCAGAGACCGTGCCAGAGTTTGATATGCTTTCGCCCGATATGAACTCGTTGGCGACAAGATCGCGGTCTGATCGGTTTATGCCAACTTCTATTGGTATATCATGTGTTTGACTATTGCAACAGCATAATTTTCTACACGTTATTGGTCTTAGTAATTTTTTTTTTTCTTGCTTTGATAGGTCTAGTTAGATGGCTTTGATCATGTTGCTAGCTAGGATCATGTATCATATATTAATTTTACGTTTATTGCAGGATAAATGTATGTAAGTACCACTATAGATTATTAAGCTGATGTTTACCTTAAGACATGTATTTCATGTTTTCCAATAATAGATTATTTACTTTTAAATGGTTTGAAAGTAATTTGATCTTAAGTAAAGTAACGTGCATATAATTAAGGTTTTGCATAGAAATCAATTAAAAGATAATTATTTAGGGTTTTGTTAAGTACAACTAATGAGTTGTGATTAAGCCTTATCATATGTGTAATATAGCATTTAATGAACTTTTTATTTTGGGATAGTCCAAATACACTAAAATGATTACACCAAATTAAATTAATGATTAATACACCAAAGATCCACGAAATGATTAGCACAATCATTTATGTTTTCTGATTTTTTTTCATCCAGTTTTCTAATTTGTTACTGTATAACAATCATTATCTTTTTCTTCTTTTCTTTATATTTTAAAGGATCCATCAAAGTTTGTCTTTCCTATCCCTCAGTTTCACACAGTTATGTATCTTTATATTTTAAAGGATCCATCAAAAATTGTACAACCCAAATACATAAATCTCAAATAATCAAACATCAACCCAACAAAAACGTGGTTTCCATCTGATGTGATGGTGATTGTTCCCGATGATATTTTCCGGCGACGTGGCGAGCGAAGTTGGTGGTTCGTGTCGGTATTTTCTGACGAGATGGTGGAAGACAGTGGTGATAGCAGAATAATTCGATGAACCAGATCTGGACATGTTTACCGACGACATGGTGATAGGATGGTCGGATATTTAGAGAATTAGAGAGAAAGAAAGTCTCAGAGACGAGACTTTGTATGTGCAAATAGTTGACTGTAAATTTTAGAGAAGAAAGAGAGCAAAGTGACTGTAATATATGAACAGGGCTTTTTTGCTTTCCAATAAAGTTGTTAAGGAAATAGATAATAAATGTTATGCACAGTTTTTAATACGTTGACCGACTAAATTCCCGGTGTATATAGTAGCTATGGAACGTGTTGCTATACCTTATCATATGTGTAATATAGCATTTAATGAACTTTTTATTTTTATATTTATACATATTTAACTATTGTACTTATGGAACGTGTTGCTATACCTGGAATGTTTGATCTAATTAATTACACCTCCATCTCATATTAAGTGCCTATTTTAACTTTTTAGTATTTTTTTTCAATTGACTATAAATATTTTTATTCAGTCTTATATAATATTTGATAAAATTATAACATCGAAAATACATTTAAAACCTAATTCATTTATATATTTTCATAAAGTATTATATAACACAAATAATTAAATTTAGTGTTAAAGTTGAATAAAAAAACTTTAAAAGATCATAAAATGACACTTAATACGACGGATGTAGATTTATTTTCTAATTACGATAACTTTAATCACTACTCCTAGGGTTGTAGTTAACAAAAACAATTATTTATACCCGAGTTATCTTTTTCAAAAAGGATTTTTAACTTGCGTCATGATTTCAATAGTTTAGAGACATTAAACAAACTGTAGTTACTATATTTACATGAAGTTGATATGAATTGTTTTTAAAATTTGTAATGTTTATCAAATATATCACCGTTTTGTGTAGAAATAAAGTTATTCAAATGAACAAAAGTTTTTGATAAATAAATAAATAAATAAAATAAAACAAAGTTTTCATTTAATACTTCAAAATTTATATTCCTCCTTCATTAATTCCAGAAAGTATATATTTGATCAAACTTCGTGATATGATTAATTATCAGACTAATATTTGTGGATTGTGGAGAATAGAAAATATAAAAACAGTTAGTTGTTGAATAAGTCAATTAATTTGGTAGTCTAAGGCAGGCGTGGCGTATCGTGGACGCATGATTTGTTTGACTTGCTATTTGCGAACTTTAGATGAATGTCATGATATCTATCGGCTGTGGTTGGCGTGGTCGTATACGGAGCTTTAAAGGTTTTACTATAAAATACACTAATTTATAAAATAAGTTTTATTTGTTACATGATAACGGTTTATGAAAATTTTATAAGTTATAAAAACTTTCATGTTTATAAGCTTTCATTAAATAAAACAAGCTTGGCCTTTAAAATATAATAGATTAACACTCAAAAGATTGATATATATTTGAATTTTAATTTGATATATTTTTATGCAATTTTACATTAATAAGATTCAGCTTCAGCTAATTCACCAAACATTAATACAAAATTTAATTTTCGGTTTTGGTTTATAACATAAACTTCATTTCCAACTATATTTCAACATAGCTTTAGCTTTTAGCTCTTCTTCATTTCGCCAAACATACTCGAAATAAAGCTTTAAGAAACCGCGTTCTCGTCCTCGTGTTTACTACATTAATCTCGACATTAAACACATAATTAGATATTATTATACTATGATAGAAAGCATTAACCTTTTTGTAATTTTATTTTATTCAACGGTAGAGGCATTTTATTTTGCTTACCCACAAACCTATGCTTACCAAGTAACAAATGTCCACCATTCATCTAATTTGATCTAATGGTAGAGATTAACCTAAGATTTAAAAGGTAAACCTAAGTCCATATTTTTTTTCTTATCTTTTTGTCTTTCTTTTTTAACAACATATTTTTTCATCTTTTTTTTTTTAAAAAAAATTCACGTTTTTTTTTAAATTTGTATCTTTTTTTATAACTCACGCTTTTTTAATTTGCTTTTTTCTTGTTTCATCATTTTATACATTTCGTATGTTTTCGTCAATTTTCATTTGTTTTCGTCCGCTTTCATACGCTTTTCACACGTCATACGTTTTCGTTCGTTTTTGTCCGTTTTCATCAGTTTTCCTTCGTTTTCATCCATTTTTAATATGTTTTCATCCGTTTTCAGACGTGTTTTAACGCTTTCATACTTTTTCGTCCGATTTTATACGTATTCGTCCATTTTCTTACGTTTTGTCCGTTTTCTTACGCTTTTGATTATCACAAGTGATTTTCTGTGATATTCAGAATATCACTTGTGATTTTCTAAATATCACTTTGTAAGATTCTGAATATAACTTGTGATTTTCTGAATATCACTTTGTGATATTCTGGATATCACTTTGTGATATTCTGAATATCACTTGTGATTTTCTTGTTACAAAACATTAGTTGAAAATCACTTGTGATATTCAGACTATCACTTGTGATATTTAGAATATCACTTATGATATTCTGAATATCACAGAATATCACTTGTGATATTCTGAATATCCCTTGTGATATTCAGAATATCCTCATGATATTGAATATCACTTGTAATATTCAGAAATGTATGAAAACGCCTAAAAGCGGTAGAAAATATTTAAAAAGGACAAAACGTATGAAAACGGAGGAAAACATAAGAAAACGGACGAATATGTATGAAAACGGACGCAAACGATAAAAGTGTAAAAACAGGTGTGAAAACATATTAAAATGAACGAAAACGTATGAATAATGGACGAAAACATAAGAGAACGGACGAAAACGTATGAAAACGGGCGAAAACTTATGAAAACGGACGAAAATAGATGAAAACGTATGAACACGGACGAAAAAGTATGAAAACAGACGAAAACGTATGAAAGCGAAAAAAAAATTAAATAAAACTTGAATAATGTGAATTAAAAAAAATAATAATAAAGAAAAACGTGAATTAGAAAAAAGACAAAAAAATTTGTGAATAAAAAAGAACGATAAAAAAAAAACATGATCTTAAGTTTATCTATTAAATTTGAAGTTAATTTTCACTATTAAATTAAACTAAATAAATAATAGGGATTTATCAAACACTAATATAAAAATAAGCTTTTGAACTTTTCTATATACCTTCGATAATCCTAAATATAGAAATACATAAAAGTCAACAATAATTTATTACCAATAGAACATTATAAATTAGGATTTAGTAGTAAAAAACGTGTCTTTTCGAAATGTCTTGTTTTAGACGCGAACTAAAATCCGCTCCATTTTATGTTGCGTCTTTTATGTGTTGTACCATTTGCACGCACGTTTCTGAAGAACCTTTAGGAATGTATAAACCCAAAAAATGCTTATGTGACATATTTTTGAGTAAATTACATAGATAGTCCTTCTTGTTTGTCCCAAATTGCATCTATTGTCCCTGGTCGTTTTCGTCCGTTTTTTACCTTTTCGTCCGCTTTTTACGCTTTCATCTGCTTTTTACGCCGCCCATTTTTACGTTTTCATCCATTTTTATAAATTGTTTTGTCATTTTTACGTTTTCTCGCTTTTTTACGTTTTAATCCGTTTTTTACGTTTTTGTCCGCTTCACACGTTTTCATAATTTTTTCCTTCGTTTCCTTTTTACAATTTCGTCCGTTTTTTCATTTTCGTCCGTTTTTTCATTTTCGCTCTATTTTTACGTTTCATCTCGTTTTTGTTTTACTTTGTTTTTAAGTTTCATCGGTTTCTTTACGTTTTAAATGCGTTTTACGTTTAAATACGCTTTTACGTTTTAAATACATTATTTTAGGTTTTCGTCCGTATCTTTTCGTTTTGTCCCTTTTGTTCGGTTTAAATGCTTTTTGACAGAGGAATACGTAAAAAAAAACATAAAAAATGAACGAAAACATAAAAACGTAACGACACAAGAACAAAAAAAACAGACGAATAAAACAAAAATGGACGAATACGTAAAAAATGGACGAAAACATAAAAACGTAAAGAAATAGACGTAAACGTAAAAACCGGACGAAAACGTATAAAAACGGGTAATAACATAAGAAAACGTATAAAATGGTGGTAAAACGTTTGAAATTGTAAGAAAAATGTATGAAAATGAACGAAAACGTATAAAAACGAACGAAAACGTATAAAAACGGGTAAAAACGTAAGAAAAACGGAAGAAAACGGACGGAAACGTATAAAAACGGACAAAACTTATACACATACTAAATGTTAGGATTTAGAAAATCCGGTTATTAAAGAGTCGGTCACCTCAAGTATATGTAATCGTTAGAAAGCTCGTAGTCGTGATTATTATAAGTTAAGTAGTAATTAGTTTATGTAACACCGTGGAGGACGGACGGTCTTTACCCACGTATGCCCGATCCACACCCGTGGTGGCGATTTATGTAAGAACTATAAATACTCTCTACCTCCCAGGTAGAGAGTTGGAGCTCATAATAAGATTTTTCTTTCTCTCACTAAAGTTCCTAACCTCTAACTTTCTCTCTCTAAAACATCTCTTATACGTCTATTTGATCGTGTGGTTTAGTGTGTTTATGAAATCCAATATTTCACAAATGGTATCAAGAGCCATGGTTTGATCATCTCTTACATATCCTTGGATTTCTAGTGGTTTTTAGATGGTTTTAGAGTTTGAAAAAGTTTAGTGGTTTTTGCATCATTTGGTTCATTTCTAGTGTTAAAGTTTAAATCTTGGGGTGTATTTTTGTGTTTAGAATCATTGTATGTGCTTGGGTTTTGATTTGGTAAGCTTGAATCATCGTGGTTGGGTTGTTTTTGAATTGAAAAGTGCGTTTTTGAGATTTTCTTGCTAGCGACTTGAGCCACGGATTTTTATTCTTGGTAGCGACTTGCTTTGTAAGTTGGTAGCGAGTTGTAGTTGAAGTGGTAGCGATTTGAGCTTAGCGACTTGTCTATTTAGACAAGCCGACAAACAGTACACTTAGTGGATTCTCCACTACGGGTAGCGACTTGGTGAAGGTTAGCGACTTGTACTTAAGTTTGTTAGCAACTTGGTGTTAGCGATTTGGTGCTTAGCGAGTTGCTATTTAGCGACTTGACGTCTTAGCGACTTGGTGCTTAGCGATTTGTTCTCAGCGACTTGGTATTAGCGACTTGGATCTTAGCTAGTTGTTCTTTAGCGACTTGACTGTGTCTTAGCAACTTGGCAATATAGCGACTTGATATTTAGCAACTTGGTGGTTAGCGACTTGGTTCAAGATTTCTTAGCGACTTGGTTGATTTTTGTTTGTAATACGGTTTTCTCATTGAGTTATAAAATACCGTGTAATCTGTTAACATGTCTACCAACGTACCTACAATCATGTCCACTGTTGCTGAGGATGTTCAAGCAGTTGGCTCAGATACTCGTCCACCCATGCTTGACAGAACCGACTACGACTCTTGGGCACAACGAATCGGTATCTTCGTCTTGGAAAGGAAAATGGGGTCAACATTCTCAAATCCATTGATGAAGGACCTTATCAAATTGAGACTACTAGAGACTTAATTGATACAATTGCAGATGGAACAATGATCTATGGAATAGATGGACAAAGACGTATGATGAGCTCAATGATAAGGAGAAAAGAGATTTGATGCGGATATCGTGGCTTCTAACATTATACTTCAAGGTCTTCCAAAGACATCTACAAGCTTATCAATCACAACATCAAGCAAAGGTCGATGGGATAATGTCAAGATGCTTCTCTCGAGTTCTCGAGTTAATCTGTGAAGATAGAGAATCACAACCGTATGATGAATTTGAGCATTTCAAGATGAAACCGGATGAGAGTGTCTATGAGTACTACGTGAGATTCCATAAGCTTGTGAATGACATGAGGAACATCAAAATGACCATGCCAAACATTCAATGAACTCAAAGTTTGTGAACAACATGAATCCGAATGGCACAAGTTTGTCACTACGTGAAGCTAACTAAAGGTTTGAAGAACACCAACTATGAGCAGCAATCATGTTTTTCTTCTTCGAAATGAGAGACATGCAATATTTGAAAAAGGATTCTTGATCGGTTCAAAACCAATCGTGAGAAACAGGCTCATCTAATGACTCAACCGCCTTCTACACCAATATTGGAATTACCACCAAAGCTTCTCAAGTTATACCAGCGGAGATGGTAATCACAAACTCATTCCCGATCCGAGGTTCAAGCAACCAGATCTTGATGCGATCATGGGACATTTCATCAATCAACCGGCTCTTATGGTTAAACGTAACTTGACCCTTACTCCTCATACAAACAATTTCACACTAACAATGAAATCGAGAATCGCATCCAATCTTCACAACCATGCTATGATCGGATATGGGAAGGTTATGGTGCAACTAGTTCAACAAAGACAGTATGAACAAGGAAGAGGTGGAGTTGGTAGAGGTTTGTGGCTAATCGAATCAAGGAAGAAATGTAAATCAAGGTCAAGCAAAACCGGTCAAATACTACAATTGTGGAGGTGAGGACATATTGCAAGGAACCGCGACATCGCCAAAACATCCTCGTAATGCGTAGTACTTGAGGATAATGTTAGGAATTGGAAATTCCATTAGTTAAAGAATCGGTCACCCCAAATGTTATCTAGCCTAAGTTAGCTCGTAGACTTGTCGTTATTTACATTATTAAGTAGTTTCTTAGTTAGTTTAGTGCATCACCGTGGAGGAAGGACGGGTCTTTACCCATTGTATACCGATCCACAGTGTCGTCGAGGTCGTTTAGTTTGTAACCTATAAATACCCTCTACCTTGCAAGGTAGAGGGTTGGATGTTCTTTGGTAATCTAACATTCCACAAGCTTCTCTTTCTAGAATATCCCACTTTCTCTCTCTCTAAAATCATCTATACGCTTAAAGTGTTAATGTTATGATGTGTATGTGAAATCCAATATCCAACAATTGGTATCAAGAGCCATGGTTAGATCATCTCTTACATATCTTTGGATTTCTAGTGGTTTTTAGGTGGTTTTTGAGTTTGAAAAAGTTTAGTGGTTTTTGCATCATTTGGGTGATTTCTAGTGTTAAAGTTTGGATTTTGATAGTACTTTTGTGTTTAGAATCATCACAAGTGTTTAGGTTTTGATTTTGAAGGCTTGAATCATCGTGGTTGGGTTGTTTTTGGATTGAAAAGTGGTGTTTATGTGATTTTCTTGCTAGCGACTTGGTTCTCGGTGTAATATTCATCATAGCGACTTGCTTCATAATAAGTTAGCGAGTTGGAGTGTTATTTGGTAGCGATTTGGTCCTAGCGACTTGTCTATTGAGACAAGCCGACAAAAAGTACACTTAGTGGATTCTCCACTACGCGTAGCGACTTGGTGTAAGTTAGCGACTTGTACTTTATATTGTTAGCGACTTGGTGTTAGCGAGTTGGTACCTAGCGAGTTGCTATTTAGCGACTTGACAAATTAGCTACTTGGTTCTTGGCGACTTGCTGTCAAAATTTTGCCAGCGACTTGGATCGTAGCGAGTTGTTATATAGCGACTTGGCAATTAGCGACTTGGTTCAAGGTTTCCTAGCGACTTGGGTGATTTCCTATTTTAATACGGTTTTCTCTTGATTCAGTAAAATCCCGTGAAAGAATCTATTTCCCGGTTTAATCAGAGAGTTGTAAAATCCCGTGTAATCTGTCAACATGTCTAACATTATTCCTACTATCATCTCCACTGTTG
The DNA here is from genome assembly GCA_022545495.1 of Chrysanthemum lavandulifolium. Classification (NCBI taxonomy): domain Eukaryota; kingdom Viridiplantae; phylum Streptophyta; class Magnoliopsida; order Asterales; family Asteraceae; genus Chrysanthemum; species Chrysanthemum lavandulifolium. The sequence continues at coordinate 192,631,568 of CM040239.1, read as the reverse complement.
CCGAGGACGTTCATGCAGCAGATACTCCTCCACCCACAATGTCCTACTTCACTGACCCGTTTATCTCCAAAGTGCTTGAACTCTATGATACCTCACAGAACAATGAAATTGGTTGCATTTATGAATGTCCAACCTTGATTGATTCATCAAAGTGTGATCAAAACTCCTCACCTTCTGAGTCAAACCTCAACGAACCACATCTGTCAATGAACTATGATGCAAAGCAAATGGAATACATCATTGAGCCCTTTCAACTACTTCATCAGCATCTCAAACTACTTTTATCTACAACTATGAATCGAACAAGCGAGGCTATCCTTCGTCAGACTTTCCCACTTTGACAAGAACGTGTTACTAAACTTAGAACAACCGAGGTTTCAAATTACCAAAGAAAAGTTCTCAACCGATGAATCTAATGCACGCTCTTCAAGTAATCTTCAATCAATTTCACCACTTATCCGGGGAATATTCCTCGATTTTGATTATGACCTGACTGGAATCTCATTCAAGAAACACACTGGAATGGAAATTCATGAGTTCAGAAACACCTTTATTCAACTTATGGGTAATGTGGAAATATACATTAAGGAAACTGCTAAAGAGATTGACAAGCTGAATGAAATGAATGGGTGTCAAGTGATGCTATGGGAAGATTGTGACAGGTCATGCAATGGATCAGTTGAACCAATGAATGATACCGAATGCAGAAGTTCAGTTGCAATAAAAGTGGATGAAGACAACTGTACTGATCTCAAAGACTCAGAGTCAGATAAGGTTTTAGGTGATGAGGTATACTTAACTGATCATAGTAATTCATATGTGATAAGGTTTTAAAAGGTACCATTTTGAGGGGTCGTTTAAGTCCTTATTTGATCACTTTTATATCCGTTATTGCTTAATATCGTTCCTTTTCACTTTTAGGTCTCGTGAAGGCAAAATCTTTGGAATGGCACTTATTTGGACGAAAAGGCGCGAATATATGAAGAAAATGGCCAAAGTCGAAATCGAGACACTCACAGATTCTTTGAAAGTAGAAGGCGACGGCGTCAGTGCTATTACGCCAGTCCCAAAATTATTGTGACGGACGTAACCCAAAACTCAGATTTTCAAGAGACGGCGTCTAGTGGTGAGAGAAGTAGCCGTCGCTACTCGAACGGCCTAGATGCAATCCGACGACGTCGGTCAAGAGGACGGCGTCACGGACATAAGGTGACGCCGTCGCAAGGTTAACGTGGCCAAGACGAAACCCTAATGGCGGCGACACGGCGGCGCCACTAAACATAAGGTGACGTCGCAATTGTAATCTTATATATAGAATCCGAATTTTTCGGTCTTTGTGTGGAGAGTCTTTGGGTAAAACCTAAAACCCAACCTAAGGTGTCTTGTACAAGATTTTAGGGTTTTAAACCCTATCTTACATCAAGATAAGTCTTTACTTCATTAATTCAATTATGTCTTTGATTATTTGTGTGTATGCTTGCATGTTCTCCATGTCCGGCTAATTTATTTGTGTGTTTGCTTAGGAAGTATGAAACTTAATTATTGAATATTGATTGGTTGTTTCTTATCTTAGTTGATTAATGATCTAGTAATGCGATAGGTCATTCAAGTGCATTAATGCTTGATTCATCTTTGTGAACCTTAGAGTATAATTACCTAAGTAATTGTAGGCTAAACCATCCAAGAGCGCCTTAGAGTAGGAGTCTATAATCTACAGTGGGTTTGTAGACAAGACCCTTTGGTAAGTTCGAAGAGTTAGGGAGAAACGACACCCTACAACTTTAGACACACAACGCAACTAGGAATAAGACGTGACACTCAACCATCAATAGGAGATAATTAAGAGTAATACAAACTAAGTAAACACATCTTTAAACTATCATACGAGCACATTAATTAGACATAGACTCCCACAACCTTAGTTTAGATAATTAGATAATAGTAGAGTAATCGGTGAAATACAAACCCCCAAATCCAATACCCGAGATTCGTACCTTTCCATTTTCATAAAATATAAAAGATAAAAATAATCTTCCTCAACCTTAACCTTAGCGTAGTAACTCCCTACTAGCATTCCTATTCCCCAGAGAACGATATCAATACCCGTGGCTTACCCTAATTACTACACTACAATGATTAGGTTCACCGCCTGGGTGTTATAAAACTTGCTCGAAGAAAAGGAAGTTTCCTTGACCCGAACGACGCGTGTGGCGTTATCAAGTTTTTGCGCCACGCCGGAATAGAATAGCTAGTTAGTAGTCCACCGTTTAGGTTTCTTTGCTTGATTCCTATCAAGTAAACTTTTTCATTTTTAGCTTTCTCATAGTCTATCCCTTTCTTCGTGACCTTTGTTCGTAACCATTTTCATTAACTATTCCGTTAGTTATGGAGAACGCGAATCCGCCAAAACCGTCACCCAATCAACGAAATCCACTACATAATCTACCCTTTCCACTCCAAATGAGATCTTGAGGTTCCAAAGAATATCATGATGAATCCTTTCACGAGGCATGGACTCGAATTAAATATTTATTACAAAAGTCCTTTATCATGGTATTGATTTCTGTTTCCACTACAATTCTTTTACACTGTATCGCCCGCTAAACCCAAAAGAGACTTGACTATGTAGCGGATGGGGATATTTGGGGACGTGGTGTTCAAATGCATGGGAAACCTTTGAGATTCACGCCCAATTTAGAAGTGGAACATGGGACCAAAAACCAATCTTTAGACCTATTTTCAATTTGGAAACTTGATTGGAAAGGTTGTTTAGGAAGGAGATGATTAGAGTTGAGGTACCAAGGTGCATGTCATGGTTAGGCGCTACCACATTACAAAATGAATACATAGGTGATCTTGATAAGATGGAGGATGAGTAGAAAATCCAATCCCATCGGATAACCCACAAGTCCTACCATCACTGAGGAACACACATCGCCTATAACTTACCCGAAGAAGTAGAAGAGACTATAGGAACCCCGATTGTAGAACCTTTGGACCAAACGCCACTAGAGAATGTAGGTTTAGATGCTTTTGTCATGACCTCTCTTAGTCCTAGGAAGTTCTAATTTTGATGAACCGGAGCCTCAACCAAAACCTTACCCAATGTTCCGCCTTTAGATGTGAATCTTGGAATTGAATTAGGCCCCAATCCACCCATCAAAATAGATAGTCCGGTAGTTGCTTGATAAAGGTGGTAGATTCTAGGCCATGTAGAGTGGAAGCTAATATAGGAGTAACCCATGACCTTACACACTTATATCACCCATTCATGGTTGATAACAAGAAACACTATGGGTTTAAACCGGGTTTATTAGGTCAAGATGGATCCTTAACTAAGAATCTTTTGAAGTTGATAGAAAATGATCCATTTTAGGAGAGAGATTTGATTCACCGCTACACCAATAGACTTATGTAAGGTTATAATGAATAGAGCACACCCTTTGAGCATATAAATCACCCATCACCCTCTCCTCACGTAGCAAATTTCCACCCTAAGGGTGTGTATTGCTACTATCACCGTGACTTAAACTTAAGTGTAGGAAAAACTTCCCTTTATCTCGTTAAATAAGGGTAGAGTCGGGCTCGTGACTCGAACAAAAACAAGCGCTTCTTGGGAGGCAACCCATGTATTTGTTTTTCATTTTCATTTAGTGTCGTATATCTTTTATCGATTGTTTATCCTCATGTTTAAATTTGTAAAAATGCTTTATTTTGTTTTTAACCTTGTCTTAATTGCATATAAAGGTATTTTACATAAGGGATAAGTGTAGGGAGGATTACACACGTTTTCAAAAGAAACGTAAACATGAGAATAACAATTAACTAAAAGATATTTATGTTTGTTTGTTCGAGTCAAATGCTTGTATCGAGTCATAATGGATGTTTTGCGAAATTTTCCAGATTCTAAAGATGTAAATTTTCCGTAATTTTTTCTAGAAAATCGAGACCGCTTTTGTTAGGATAACCGACGGCGTCGGGATTGCAACTGACGGCGTCGGGAAGGAGTAAAACATCGATTACTTTTCTCGTTTCGAGCTACTTATAAATTTTGGAATTTTCCGTGTCTTAATTTTCTTAGAAATTCAGAAACATCCATTCCACAAGCATTATATCCTAGTTTAAATCGAGTCTTATATATATTATTACCGCCGATTTTACGCGAAGGTTTCGTTTGTTTTCTTCAAGTGTGCGGTTTAGTTTGTCAAGAAGAAGTTACATAAGATTGGAAGGAGCTTTTCACGCAATAATTCTTCTTGGAAAAGAGTTTAACCACCACTTTACACGGATCCTACCGAGCTAATCGTGAGTACTAGTTTTTTCGCTTTTAATTACCTTCTTTTATCATAACTTTGATACTTCTGGGAACATTGGGGACAATGTTCAGTTTAAGTGTAGGGAGGAAAATAAACGGAACTTTGAAACTATGCTTATCCTTGACTATTTGCTTTGTCCAATTGTGATTGTGTAATAAACCATGAGAAAATGTCGGTTAGGATAATTTTGGCACCAAATTTAAAATTTTCATAATATATAGGAGTGGGCCATTAGTCTTAACAAAAGCGTCTCACGGATAGGAAGTTGCATGACTAGCACAAAACCCTTACCACCAAATTCCACCCAAAATGTGAGGATCGCCCTTAGATTAGTAGGAATTAAAGCATTCATCTTTAATGCTTAGAGTGTGAACCGTAGTATATTAGATTCTAGAACTTGTTTTGTGATGCATTCGAGATCGCAAGTGAGGCTACACTTGTATAGTTAGGAATAACTAAATGATAAGAGGCATTAGGATAACCCTTGTTTGATACACTGTAATATAATTACTTCTTCCACTTGGGTTGTGTAATTCCCCACACCCTTTGCGTTGTACTCATCTTTAGTACACGATACCCTTGTTAACCCCTCGAGCCTATGTTTTCGCGGTTCTCGTGATATTTCGGTTTTCCGGAATATCAATGAAGAGCATTGTTTACACCCCACCCCAAATATACACCCAAATCGCCTTAGCCTACCCTTATGCACTCACTTTTAGTGCAATTGTTTGTTATCACCCCAAACCCTTAGTTCAATTATCTAGTTGCTTGCATAAGTTGTTAAGTCGAGTCATATCCTTTGTATACAGCTTTGGGATGATTGGGATTCATGGGAAAGTTAAAGTTTATGAAATGACGGAAGGAACGTTAAATTCAAATTCCCTTTGTTTGCGTAATAATGTACCCCAAGTGTTTTGATCTTTTCAAATCGGGTCAAATTAGTGTTAGAGTAATAAAAACTCAAGTGTAGGGATATGCATATAAATCCCTAGTATTTTGATGTTATCTTAGAGGATGGTAGAGTAAAGGTGTATGAAAAAAAAAAAAAAAAAAAAAAAAAATCGAAAAAAAAAAATAGAAAAGAGAAAAGAAAAAAATAGAGTGATAAAAAAAAAAAAAAAAAAAAACTGCCACCATCCTACATCTATCCTTTGATTTTATGTTTGTTTATTTCGCTTATCTAGAGTTTAGAAGTGTCGAGTCTTGGCTTAGCAACGCCATTCTTCATATGCATTTAACATAGAGATTTTTGACTTACCACCACTAAATAGCCTATCCCACCAAACCCTTATTTCCTACCGTAAGCCTAACGTTACAACCCTTTAAAGACCTCTTTGATAGTCTTTCCTAGGTGCTTACGCCAAAGCGATGGAGGTTTGATCTATTCTCAAGCCTATGGTAATCTATGTACTAGGACCGGTTAATGAGTGTTTATCTTCCATTTCCTATATTGTTATATTTCATTTATACACCGAGAGAGATGCGAGTATCCAAACACCCCATGTGAGGTGCTAGTATGTAATTTCCGTGCTTGTTATGACTTTTAATGGGCTTATATGTGTTGTGGACCGTTTTGAATTAATGCTTCATGACCCCTAACTTATAAATTAATTGCCTAAAAGCACATTTGCTTGAGGACAAGCAAATAACAAGTGTAGGGATATTTGATAAGGTTTTAAAGGTACCATTTTGAGGGTCGTTTAAGTCCTTATTTGATCACTTTGTATCCGTTATTGCTTAATATCGCTCTTTTCACTTTTTAGGTCTCGTGAAGGCAAAATCTTTGGAATGGCACTTATTTGGACGAAAAGGCGCGAATATATGAAGAAAATGGCCAAAGTCGAAATCGAGACACTCACAGCTTCTTTGAAAGTAGAAGGCGACGACGCCGAAAAGATACGACGCCGTCCCAAAATTATTGTGACGGGACGAACCCAAAACTCAGATTTTCAAGAGACGGCGCCTAGTGGTGAGAGAGTAGGCCGTCGCTACTCGCACGGCCTAGATGCAATCCAGACGGCGTCGAGTCAAGAGGACGGCGTCACGGACATAAGGTGACGCCGTCATAGGTTAACGTGGCCAAGACGAAACCCAATGGCGGCGACACGACGGCGTCACTAAACATAAGGTGACGCCGTGCAATTGTAATCTTATATATAGAATCCAATTTTCGGTCTTTGTGTGGAGAGTCTTTGAGTAAAACCTAAACCGAACCTAAGGTGTCTTGTACGATTTTAGGTTTTAAACCTATCTTACATCAAGATAAGTCTTTACTTCATTAATTCAATTATGTCTTTGATTATTTGTGTGTATGCTTGCATGTTCTCCATGTCAAGCTAATTTATTTGTGTGTTTGCTTAGGAAGTATGAAACTTAATTATTGAATATTGATTGGTTGTTTCTTATCTTAGTTGATTAATGATCTAGTAATGCGATAGGTCATTCGTTGTGCATAATGCTTGATTCATCTTTGTGAACCTTAGAGTATAATTACCGAGTAATTGTAGGCTAAACCATCCGAAGAGCGCCTTAGAGTAGAGTCTATAATCTCTAGTGGGTTTGTAGACAAGACCCTTTGTAAGTTCAAGAGTTAGGGAGAAACGATACCCTACAACTTTAGACACACAACGCAACTAGGAATAAGACGTGACACTCAACCATCAATAGGAGATAATTAAGGAGTAATACAAACTAAGTAAACACATCTTTAAACTATCATACGAGCACACATTAATTAGACATAGACTCCCACAACCTTAGTTTAGATAATTAGATAATAGTAGAGTAATCGGTAGAAATACAAACCCCCCCAAATCCAATACCCGAGATTCGTACCTTTCCATTTTCATAAAATATAAAAAGATAAAAATAATCTTCCTCAACCTTAACCTTAGCGTAGTAACTCCCTACTAGCATTCCTATTCCCCAGAGAACGATATCAATACCGTAAGCTTACCCTAATTACTACACTACAACGATTAGGTTCATCGCCTTTGGGTGTTATAAACTTGCTCAAGAAAAGGAAGTTTCCTTGACCCGAACGACGCTGTGGCGTTATCAATATGCTAATGTACCGACTCTAACTCGAACATAACACTATGAAGTCGATCTTGGTCGAGTCTCGAATCTAAAACTATTAAAGCTAATGACATGATTGAAAAAAGGGTATATGATGAACTTTCAAACAAATACTCAATTTTGAAAACATTGTATTTCATTGGAAATTGAAATACAACAAAAGGATGAAAGCTTTTATGCAAAAAAACTTGTATTAATCAGAATTTCGAATTTCGAGAATTTTTGAAATTAATCAATTAAAAACCGATTCGGGACAAAGATTCAACCATATGCAATCCAAAATTACTACTCTCGGATGTGCGAAATATGATCAGAATGAGATCGTGATACACTTGAATCTAGAAATGCCGAACTTGCTCTATGTGTCCAACCTATTAAGAGAAAATGAGTCATTAAGAAAGAACTTGAGAGACCAATTCCAAGTTGATCAATCAATCTAACCTCTTGTTGAAAGACATTGATGACCTCAAAGCCCAAATTCGGGATAAGAGCTTCAATATTGTTGCCTTAAAAATGAGCTTAGGAAATCTATTGAAATAGGATGAACACTAAGTTTGCAAAACCATCAACTTTGGGAAAGTCAACTGCTCGTAACCACTCTAAACGTCTGATGGTTAAGCGACTAATGCCTTTAGAACCGAAAGAGTTAAACCATCAAATCTAGGCTTGCTTCCCAAGTTGATGAGAATGTTTGTTTGACAAAACCAGTCACTTCATTGCTTCATTTCGATATGATGAATCTCAAACCTCGTGTTAATGTTCAAAGCTCCAAGATCATAAATACTAGAAGTGCGACTAGTTCTTACAAGAAACATCAATTGGTGATCAATCCTTAAGAAACATACTAATCACAAAAGAACCAATAGTCAAAACAGTGCACATACAAATCTACTAGCAGCTATTTCAAATGGATTCCCACTGGCAGATTATTTAAGTTTACAGGACCCAAACAGACTTACATACCTAGATCTTGCCTTAAGTGGATGCCCACAGGAAAACTCTTCAAGTATATTAAACCTAAAGGGATCTCTAATAATGATACGTCTGTATTAAACTGTGATACATCCAATAGTGAGATTAATCATGACACTAACCCATCCATTTGCAATTCTACATGTGCTTCTAGTACAATGTGCTCTCAGTCTTTTTCAGGTACAATGCTCAATTCAATCAGGAACTTCATGACTTGGTTTCCATCGGAAATGAATATAGCTCACTCAGGAGCTATAGCATGCCAGATTTGATGTACCTCGTACTTTGACTCCTTTTTCATCTTGAATCAGGACTCGTTCTTATAACTCTGTGTACAAATCAAGTAAAAAAAAAATTACTTGTCAAATACATTCTCTACATTTTGTTTTAATATTTTGTTAAATATTTCATTATTTTAAACTCATAATTTTGTCATTTTCCTCAAAATAATAAAGGATATATTCTTTGTTATCGATAACATCCACGGTCCTAGAAATGTCATTCAATAATGATACGGGATCATAGATGAAGTTCGAACAACTGATATATTCTAATCTTATATCGGGTGTGTAGAAAACTAGAAGGGGGGTTGAATAGTTTACCGATTAAAAACTTTGTTTTGAAACTTATTGAAAGATCAATTTATATTGATCTTAAGTACGTTAATGAAATATGCAAGCAATATGTAATAAGTAAATAAGGAAAGAAATGATCAAACCACAACAAGTTGTTTATAGTGGTTCGCCTACAAGGACTCTTTTTCCTTGCCTACTCCACTCCCCGAGTCTCACACTCGAGAGTTTAACTTCACTAGTCAACAAGCTCCTTTCACCGCGGAGAAAACCTTTACACTTAAACACACTATTTCCGACACTAAGCTAGATGTCGAGTTCTTTCCAAGGGTACAACTACTCCCACACACAATGTATTTTGAGGACTAAAATACTAACCACTCACACTCACAAGATTATGATGGTTTGATACAACAATGAAGTATGAATCAACACTAGATCATACAACACTAAACAAACAAGACTTCCAACTTCTCGTTGAAGCTTGAATATGACTTGATCTTCTTTGCTACAAAAGAGATCACTAATATGATATGCAACCGAGTTAGAAAGGTTGAGAGAAGATATGTATGAGAGTATGTTAGAAAGGGATGAGAAACTACTTGGCTTGGCATTGCTATTTATAGCCAAAATGGATGGGGAGCGTCCACGGACGGCGGACCCTTAAAGGGTTCCGCCTGTACCATTTTGGTACCGGGTCTGACAGTCAAGATATCAAATCTTGCTTAAAGTCAACTCAATCTAAGAGATTGTGCAAGATATGGAGAGTATAAATCTTACAAAATATCTAATGGAATCTAAATGATTCCCATGATGTAATACATGATGTCAAATGTTGTATTACTATTAATAGAAATATGCAATGCTTAAGTAGTGTTTGGTTTTAGGAACCTAACACATTCTACAAACTACTATCATACATAATGATTAGAGTCATATCAAGATGTTACTAATCATAAATGTAAATGCTTGAATGATGAATATATTTGTTTAAGAAAGCTTGTTTTAATATCTAATAAACTTGACAAGCTTTAAGCTTTTATAAATTAAATTTACTTTTGTCGTTAACAAAACTTAGGCAAAGATCAAAAATATAAATAACGTTTAATGACGATATTTGTATTAACAATCTCCCTTTTGTTGAGGACAAAATATAAATTTTATTTTATAAAAGAAACAAAGTTTGTACAAGAGTTATAAAAATATTAGTTTTAGAACTTGAAAAGGAAATGATAATGTAAGTGTATGAAATTTGACTTTTATGAAAGTCAAAGAATTCACTAGTTGATGCATGATGTTGACTTTTTCGAAAGTCAAAGTATGCGCTTTGACTTTTTAAGAAAAGTCAAGTATTATCAATGAGGGTTCTGTTTGACTTTTAGAAAGTCAATTGTAAGCGCTTGACTTTTGGAAAAGTCAAATATAAATAATTTCAAGTTCTATATTTTCTCCCCTTTGTCTCAACAAAAGAAGAAGCTATCTTGGAATGTAATGAGCCGAGCTTATTATCTCCCCTTGTTCAAAGCTCCCCTAAATTGGGTGCTTTAATGGGAAGATACATGGATTGTGAAAATAAAGCTACAAAAAAAATGTTAGTAATAATGATCATTACAAGCATTTCCAAACACTATGTAATGACACCAACAACATAATAAACAACATTCATTTGTTAAAATTTTTCATGAGTAAAGGTCATGAAAAGAGAACACAATGATGTGTTTCTAGTACAAGAGAAAGAGAAAAAATTATCCTAAAAACAAAAACAAATAAAAGACTATTCTAAAAACCATCCTAAAGAGATGGTGGATGGGAAAGAGCGTTGAGACGCTCAAGAATGTGGTTGAGAATGAACCTCATTTCCTCGTGGAAGTCATGGACCATAATCCGGGTCCGTTCCACGGTTTGACCCGTTGCTCACAAGTTGAGCAACCGTGCCTCGAGGGTAGAAAGTTTGCGGAGGTTGTGGTGGTGGAATGGTTGATGTGTTGGTGGTGTTGGGGATGTTTGGAGTGGTCATGATGGATGCAAGCAAAGCACTTTGCATTTGCATTGTCTCACTTAAGTGAGAATCCACCATGCCTTTGAATTGGTGGAGGTTGTGGAGTTCGGCTTGAATCTCTCTCTCAGTGGGATTGTCATCCCACATGCTCTCCTGAATGTCCTCAATGTGAGGGACATTGATGATGGAAGTGGATGATCCCGTATAAGGACCATGAATGTCCTTGTGAATGGGGTGGAAAAGGAGAGGTCTTGGCCCCAATGGGCGTTTGGGTCAATGGATGACCGAGGGTGATTCATGAGCGATTCGCTCAATGGTGCCAAAGGATGGCAATGGTGGTGGGTGACTTGGCCTGGGAGGCAAGTCTTCCAAGTCCTCTAGGAAAGGATTTGGTGATGTTGGTGGAGTTGAGAATAACCCATGGGAGTGAGAGGGAGACCTTGGTGAAGGTGGTGATGGTGTTTTGGATGTTTGGATGGGTGCCGTGGAGGTGAAGTAGGTGCTTTTGATGGTGGTGGAGTGGTGATCACAATGTGTGATGAAGTAGGTGTAGCCAAGGTAAGGTGTGTATCATCTCTAATGGGAGATGAGATTGTAAGTGGTGAGGAGTCGGATGATGAGCTAAGATGAGTAAGACAACAAGGCCTTACGCTAATTCTAGCGTTTTCTTGCAAGGTTTTGGTGATGATTTAGTCATTTTTAACTTGGGTTTTGATTTGCTAGATAGTAATGAGAATAAGAAAGGTGTGAGGATGATCATGGTAAAGCCTTTCAATTTATAGAGGTGTAAAATGTTGAGAGATGTGTTTGATTTGATGTTGAACCATTGAAGAGATGAGGTTCCTCATGATTTGGAAGTGGGTTGAATGCTAGTCATGTCACCCAAGTCAATCCATTCAAAGAAGATGGAGTGAAGAAGAAAAGATATGCAATAAATGTGTTCTAGTGAGTGGAATTTCCTAATATTCAGATTACCCACGGATTTGAAGGTACCAAAATTTTGGTTCCTTCCTTTATGCAAAAGGGCTCCTTGGGTGGATTTTTCAAATTTTTGAATTTTGGTGGGAAATGGTTTTCTTACATTCCTTAGTGAGTAATACTAGTTCTAATAACAGTATAAACTAGTTAAGATTGATTTATGAGTGATGGAAGATAATTTGGAATTACGAAAGAGTCGAAATTCAGAAAATTACCTGGAGGATCCACGGCACCAAAATCATACACAGACGGAACCCAAAAAAGGGTGCCGTCTGGTCCGCCTCAGACATGATATGGCGGTACCAAAATTCATAAAGGACGGTACCAAAATAAGGGTGCCATTCGATCCGTGGAGTCTTGAAATTTGGACGAAAGTTTCCTAAAACCTAATTTTCCAAATCAAAATTTTTCTCAAAACTGTTAAACTAAACATTTCTAGTTAGGAAAAGTAAATAACACATATGTAAACATAGTGGAGCATAGATTAAGAGCAGGCTTATTGATTTTCACAATATAGTGAAAATGGGTAAATTTGATAGCATACTTGTGCTATCCCCGCATGAGATTGTTAGCATACACCATTGTTTCAAGTTATATTATCATCCTACATAATAAAAACAACTAAATAGTATCAAACATTAACGATAATGCATTGTTCCAAACACTCCTTAAAGTACCCTTATTTGTCCAACTTCTTGTAAATCTTGTTCATCATCCTACCAAGGCACTTGAACATTCCTTAGTTTGCTTGAATTCTGTGATTCATTCTCAATTTCGGGAAGAGATGTAATACTCTTGAGGTGGAAGACGAGCTTTGGAAGACCATCCTGAGCTATTTGATGATGATGATGAAGGAGTTGGAGGTTTAGCTCTCTTGCCTTTAGTCTTAGCAACTCGAGCATCACTCGAGGCACAAAGATGTGAGGATGAGATCATATTGAAGGTGCATCCCTTTTGGGGTTGGTGGAATTGGAGCAAAATTTCTATAAAGGCGGGTGAGAAGCATCCCGTATGGAAGAGCAACGGATCCTTGAGTTGGAATATCAATCATTCTCCTAGCTATGTAGTAGGCTAAGTTGAATGGTTGTCGGGTGAACAAGTTGTAAAGCATGTGGCAAAGACAAGCGCTTATGTGATCCCTATTCCCTATGGTGCTAATGACGTTTGCTCTAAGTAACTCCTCCCATTTCTTAAATTAGTGCTTAAGTTCATTGAGCTCCATTCCATATGGATCTCGGTCTACCTCTTTTCCTTTCGGTGACTCGGGTTGTATCCGCTTTTGGGTTAAAAGGTGTTCACGGATGACATCCTTATCGGCTAAACGGGTTACGTGGGGAGAGGCGGTCATTGATTGCATCAAGGCGGTGGTGACCACTTATCCGTAGACACAAGTTCCACGGTTGGGAATTCCTAGTACTCTAGCAAAGTCACTTAAAGTGATGTTGTAATCATTTTGGTTGATTCTAAAGCTAAGACAAAACTCATCATCTTCATCACTAAACCGGTCACACTAGCATAGAATTCTAATACGAACCTAGGACAAATTGGTTCATCAATGTCAAGAAGACAATCGAATTGAATGGCGGCTAGTTCTTCACGAAGATTGGTATGCTCAAGGAAGGATGAGTGAATGGTTCTACCCTCGTGGAAATACCTTGATTCTAGACCCCTAAATATTTCTACTTGTTCCTTGGTGAGTCCTTTGGTTTTGTGGTGTTTGGGAATGTAGTTAAGGGTGTCTTTGTGATCATAGAATCTTGCGGCTACCATGGTTATTCCTAAGGACAAGAATTAACATGTTAAAAATGAAAATGAATTTTAATATTTTTGATTCTAGTGTGTGTCTATATGAAAACAATTTGAGTTATGGTTATCTCGACTCATTTTATGCACAAAATGGTTTTAGTGGAGTGTTTGGCAAATACCATGAGATAACCCAAATGCTCCTAATTCAATGTGGCTACATTTGAATATACCCGGGAGTGCATATTAGTTATGCAATACCTTTAGTATTCAAGAGCATGCAAGTGATGAAAATTCTAACGTTTCTATTTGTATTAGCAATGAAAAATATTTTCCTATAAGTGAGAAGCTTTTCAAAACTTTTGACATGGGGTGTTTGGTTGTTTGAATAAGGCCTTATATTTATTATCTATCAATTAGTGGGAAACATGATTTGTTTATGCAATATGATAATGTAGTACCTAATTTGAATGACTAGTTATGCAATTTGCCAATTGAATTCATATTTGGTATAAAAGCATACATAGAACCCCATGTAATGATTTGTGATAGTTTTGTGCATAAATAAGAATCCTAGACTCGTAATTAAGAGATGAAATGTAGTTAGGATACTTACAATGATGTTATCTTGATGATTAGTGAGTGGGAAGATGACAATAATGAGCTTGGTTTAAGTTTTACACGTTTTGGTAAAGTGGGTTGTGAGGAAGAAGATGTTATGTTTAAAGTCGTTTTGTACAGAGACACCACGGACGGCATTTGTACAAAATTTTGGTTCCGTCTGTTGTCGTTTATGCCGTACTACATGATGCGTAAACAAGACAAAAGTTTGACTATTCTAATGTTTTAGGCTATGTTTATTCTACATGCTTGGTTCCATTAACCCTAAACCAAGTCTAAGAAGATTAAAAGGTTCTCGCTTAAGAGGTTTAGTAAGGATGTCGGCAATGTTGTCTTGAGGATACTTTCTCGATTGAAATGTTTCCTTTTGAACATTGTCGCCAAGAAAGTGATGACGGATTTCAATGTGCTTTGTACGAGCATGTTGAAGGATTCTTCTTGAGATCGATGGCTCCTTTGTTGTCGCAAAGTATCACAATGTCGCTGAGATGAATTCCATAGTCTACGAGCTTGCTTCATCCAAAGAGCTTGTTGACATGCTTTTCCTACCGAGACGTATTCGCTTCAAGAGTAGAGATGGCTAAAGCCGTTTGCTTTCTTCAAACCATGAGGTGAGACAATGTCCAACAAAAGTGCAAATACCACTTGTACTTTTCTATCGACATAATCACCGGCATGATCCGAGTCGGCATACACTATGGTTTCTATACCCGTTCCTTTGGGATACCATAATCCTAAACATGTTGTTCCCTTAATATATCTAAAATCCTTTTAATGCTTCTAAGTGTGATGCCTTTGGTTTTCTTGAAAGCGAGCACATAGACAAACACTAAACATAATGTCGGGTCTACTAGCCGTAAGATAGAGTAGGCTACCAATCATTCCTCTATATTTAGTGTTATCTACGATTCACCTTCTTAGTCCTTGGTGAGTTTAGTGTCCAAGACATGGGTGTTTTAGTTGGTTTGGAATCTTCAAGACCAAATTTCTTAAGCATGTCTTTTATATATTTAGATTGGTTAAAGAAAATACCATCTTCTAGTTGTTTAATTTGAAGTCCTAGAAAAGTTTAACTCACCCATCATACTCATTTCAAACTCGTCATGCATGATTTTAGAAATCATTACATAGTTCTTGACAAGTTGATCCGAATATAATGTCATCAACATATATTTGAACAATAATAATTTGCGATTCTTTTTCTTAGTAAAAGAGTATTATCTACTAATCCCATAGTATATTTGTTATCAATAAGAAAAGTCTTAAGACGGTCGTACCAAGCTTTAGGTGCTTGTTTAAGGCAGATAATGCTTTCTTGAGTTTGAAGACATGATGTGGTTTCTCAAAGTCGGTAAAACCGGAGGTTGAGCAACATACACTTCTTCGTTAATAAACCCATTAAGAAAAGCACTTTTAACATCCATTTGAAATAATTTGAAATCATAAGCACATGCATAAGCAAGTAATATTCTAATAGATTCAAGTCTAGCTACCGTGCATAAGTTTCATCATAGTCAATTCCTTCTTGTTGATTATAACCTTGTGCAACAAGCCTAGCTTTGTTTCTAGATACTATACCATTTTCGTCCATTTTGTTTCGAAAGACCCATTTTGTTCCAATTATAGTTTGATCTTTAGGTTTTGGAACTAGTTTCCAAACATCATTTCTAATGAATTGGTTTAATTCTTCTTGCATGGCCATTACCCATGATTCATCTTTTATTGCTTCATTTATGGTTTTTGGTTCAATGGTGGATACAAAACAAAATGATTACTTTGATTTTGAGCTTGTGATCTTAAGGTTCTTTGATTAAGTTTTCCTATGACCTTTTCTAATGGATGACTTTTAGATTCTTTTATGTTGACAATTTCCTTATTTAATGGTTCATCTTCCTTGTTATTATTAATTTGACTTTCAATTATTTGACTTTCAACTAAGTCATCATCTACCAAAGGTGATGTCTTAGAGGAGGTGGACTTCGTCAAATGTTATGTTCAACGATTCCTCGACTATCATTGTTTCTTTATTTAGGACAATGTAAGCTTTACTAGTTTGAGAGTAACCAAGAAAACACCTTCATAAGACTTTGGGTCAAACTTGGTGAGATAATCCTTAGTGTTAAGAATAAAACATTTGCAACCAAAGACTTTAAAATATCCTAATGTTGGCTTTTACCTTTATAAAGTTCATATGGTGTTTTGTTTAGGAAAGGACGTATTAGGACTCTATTTAAAATATATGTAGAAGTATCAATGACATTACACCAAAACTTTTGAGGAATGTTTTGTTCATTAAGCATTGTTCTACTCATTTCTTGAATTGTTCTATTTTACGCTCTACTACTCCATTTGATTGAGGTGTTAGGAGCGGAAAAGTTATGTGTTATACCATTTGCATCACAAAGTTTCCAAATTGAGTTTCGTTGTCAAATTCACGACCATGATCCGTTCGGATCGACACAATTTGACACCTAGAAGATTTTGAATTTTCTTGCTAAGTATTTCAAATTTATCAAAAGCTTCATTTTTGGTTTTCAAAAATAACGTCCAAGTAAACCTTGAGTAATCATCTACTATGACCAAAGTGTATAAGTTGCCTCCATAGCTTCTTATAGCGGATGGTCCAAACAAATCCATATGTAATAATTCTAGACACTTAGATGTAGATATCATATTT
Organism: Chrysanthemum lavandulifolium; assembly: GCA_022545495.1. Lineage (NCBI taxonomy): Eukaryota > Viridiplantae > Streptophyta > Magnoliopsida > Asterales > Asteraceae > Chrysanthemum > Chrysanthemum lavandulifolium. The sequence goes on along the minus strand of CM040239.1, from coordinate 192,614,612 downwards.
TTAGATTTGTGACTACTATGTGTTTGTTTACCAATTTTGCAAGCGTCGCAAAAGTGTTGGTCATATTTTAGTTTTGGCAAATTCCTAACTAACTCTTTGAAGATAGGTTTTGTATAAGTCTCATATTAGCATGACCTAAGCGTCTATGCCAAAGAGATGAGCTATCGCCTAATGTTGTTAGGCAAAGTTTGTCATTATATGTTTTATCTATTTTCATGACGTATATGTTATTTTCCTAACTCCTTTAGCTATGGTGATACCATCTTTAGTATTTTACTACCATTTTCATCAAATAGTACTTTATACTTTTATCACATAGTTGACTAATACTAAGTAGATTAAATCCTAACCTATCCACATGAGCAACATTTTCAATGGTTAGAGAGTTATGAGCAATCGTTACCTTTGCCAATGATTTTGCTTTTGAGATTGCTACCGAAGTGACATTACCTCCGTCATACTCTTGGTATGATGAGAAGAGACTTTGTTGCCGTCATGTGTCGTGAGCATCCACTATCTTTTATCCATTCATCGTTCCAATCCAACTTTCAAACATACCTAAGAAGCGAATAACTCAAACATTTGGTCCCCAATATCTCATGGGTCCGTTTGGGTTAAACATACCATTTATTTGATTCATGTATGGAAATGATTGATAAGGGTTCCATGGCATGTAATCTGGAGTTTGATATGGTCTAGGAAAGTTTTGATTCCAACCGTTGTGTTGGTAGTTATGTTGAGCGTTGTGGTTGCTCTTAGGAAAGGGCGTTTGGCAAAAGAAGTTTTATGTCGTTGTTGAGTAGTTTTGATCTAAATTCATTTTTAATAAGTCCTACTCACGATATAATGGCTGGTTTTAGTTTAACATTATCATTGGTTTTCTTTGTTATTTTAACAAATTCAAGACGGTCCGTATTGCGAACATTCTGCTCACTTGAAGTACCCATGACTGCTTTAGACAACCCGACGAACCCTTTTTGGTTCCGTCTCGTCCGTCTTGTCTGATGAGCAGATTTGATGGAATGTTCGTCTTTTTCGACCGTTTTGTTTTGACTCTTAGGTATTAAAACTTCATTAAACCCTAGCCCATTCATGTCTCCCGGTGTTTTATGGATTTTAACTATTTCATCGGCAATAGCGATGTTTTTGTTAAACCTTTAAACTTAGAATTATTTTCTATTAAAACTTCTTGTGTGAGCTTTAGTTTTCTATTTCAAGATTTAGCTCTTGACATGATTTACAATCATTGTCATTTGCTTTTCCTTTTCAAGTCGTTTAGCTTTTTCTTTCAACTCATATACCTCATTTTCCAAAACTCCTTTTTAGTTTTTAGAAATTTATTTTAGTTATGATTTTTAGACTTAGCTCACACAATTGATTATATTGTTTTTGCAAGGTGTCATCATCTATGGAAGAATAAGAAGAATCGGAAAGTACCTCATTTGACTCATGTGCCATTAGAGCGATCTCTTCCTTGCTTGATTCTTCATCGTCTTCACTATCACCCACACCGCTACAAAAGCTCGTTGAGTTTTGCTCTTAGGTGGCTTGGGACATTCTCCCATGAGATGACTTGCATCACCACATCTAAAACACTTTCTTTCACCTTTGTTCTTCTTATCATCCCGATCTTTTCGAATGGCTTCTTTTCTTCTCGAGGTTGTCTTACAAACTTTCCTCTTCTTCTAAAGAACTTCTTGAAATCTCTAACGCCATGGCATACTCCTCATCTTCACTATCAGACAAGATTCACCATCATCGCTTGATTCGCCTTTGCTTTAAGAGCAACGGATTTGATCTTCTCCTTTCTTCCTTTGATGATCTCGAATCTTTCTCCATTACCATTTCGTGAACTTTGAGGTTGCCAATTAGCTCGCCTAGTGACATTATTGAGAGATCTTTTGATTCTTCAATAGCGGTCACTTTAGCTCTCATTTGGGATGGAGTGCTCTAAGAAATTTCGACAAAGTTCTTACTACGAAAAGATTCACAAGTGCTTTAAGTGATGTAATGATAGTGTTAAAACGAGCAAAGCCACAATCAATGGTTTCATCTTGGGGATAACAAATTGTTCATATTGTTGAACAAGAAGATCAATTTTGTTATCCTTGACTTGAATTACCTTGATGTGTAACAATTAAAGATTCCCAAATATCTTTAGCGGTTTCACATAAAAATTCTTTCATATTCTTTTCTAGGTAAAGCATTATAAAGCATCATTTTAGCTTCATTATTTTTAGCAACTAATTTCTTTTGTTCATCAACGGAAATATCTTTTGTTGTAGAACTAAAATCTCCTTTAACAATAATAAACCAAAGATCTATATCTTTTGATTTTACATATGTTTCAAAGCGGTTTTCCAATAGATAAATCCATTGGTTTCAAAGAGTGGTGGTCTTTGCATAGATTGCCCTTCTTTAAAGTTTTCGAATCCATGGATCGTTTCAAGTTTATAAAATACAAGTTATTTTAGAAATTCTTGAGCAACGAGGCTCGATACCAATTGTAGAAAACTAGAAGGGGTTGAATAGTTCTACCGATTAAAAACTTTGTTTTGAAACTTATTGAAAGATCAATTTATATTGATCTTAAGTACGTTAATGAAATATGCAAGCAATATGTAATAAGTAAATAAGGAAAGAAATGATCAAACCACAACAAGTTGTTTATAGTGGTTCGACCTACAAGGACTCTTTTTCCTGCCCTACTCCACTCCCGAGTCTCACACTCGAGTTTAACTTCACTAGTCAACAAGCTCCTTTCACCGTGGAGAAAACCTTTACACTTAAACACACTATTTCCGACACTAAGCTAGATGTCGAGTTCTTTCCAAGGGTACAACTACTCCCACACACAATGTATTTTGAGGACTAAAATACTAACCACTCACACTCACAAGATTATGATGGTTTGATACAACAATGAAGTATGAATCAACACTAGATCATACAACACTAAACAAACAAGACTTCCAACTTCTCGTTGAAGCTTGAATATGACTTGATCTTCTTTGCTACAAAAGAGATCACTA